>JAOPJI010074905.1:0-10098 GCA_027122695.1 Merluccius productus | reverse complement strand
GGGTAGGGAGGGTTAGATGGGTGTGGGATGTGTTATATGTGAATTGTGCTGCACTGAATGTATTCTTGTATTCTTGTTATCTTGTTGTGTGAAGTCTCTATGTATTGCGTATTTATGTATGCATGTCTAAATGTCATGTACAGGCTGCGAAAATAAATTTCCTATTAAGGACAATAAAGTATCTATCTATCTATATTTTTCCCCTTGCATGCAAAAATATCAACTCCCCAGTGAACAACCGAATCGAAAAAACGATTTAGCCGCTGCCAACCACGCGTGTTTCGGCAAGTTATGACTAGTCTGGATTGTCAAAATAGAACGAGAAAACAGACATTGTTTATGCAATAGTGTCCCCCCGCCCCCCCCCCCCCAAGCACACACACACACACATGGGAGAGCCACTGGTGTGTGTTGTTGGTTGGTGATGGTTGGTTTTTCTGGAGAACCTCCCTCTCATCTCTCACATACAACACAATGGGGAGAGGAGCAGTAATCCCTGAAGACCAGACATCACAGTCATTCATCCACTGAACTGTCACTGTGGGAGGCTGTGATGAGGCCGAGACATTCCCTCGCCTGCAGAACTCAGAAGATGAAATGCCAAGAGGGGCGGCAGACTCAGATCCCAAGGCTTCAAACTGATCAAGATTACAGGGGGAAAGAAGTGGAAAAAATTTCATAGGATAAATATTCAACAAATGGATAATATTCTTGGTTTACATTTCTGGAGAGATCCTCCAGTTGGTACAGTCCACTGCACTTGGCTGCGAGGTTGATCTATATATCCTACATCTGCGTGCCGTGGACATTCCCATGTGTGATGTCACTATAGGGTGGATTACAAGCCATATAGGAAATGGCTTGTAATGGCTAATCAACATCATCACACCCGGTGGTGAAATAGGTTTCCTTTAGCATAAACCCAAACAGGGGAACCAGACAGCCTTCACCACATTGTCTTCTTCAAGTTTAAATGTTAATGTCGTATCCTCCTCTCAGAGCTGCATGCAACAATACCCGCTGACATCACCGTTTATATTTTAGATTCAGTGCTTTGAGTCTATTTTTAGGCAGCAAGGTAAGGATAGATAGAGGCCGCCCTCTGGGGGGTGTGTACTCTCTCCTCACTGCCTCCAAAGAAAGGTTTGAGGTCACGCTGAAATGAATACTATACATGAGAAAATCCTCATGTCCTCTATTATCTCTTCATCAGTGCTCTCCATTTCACTCATGGTTTGGTTCTTATTATCCTCCTCCTCCTCCCATCAACTAAATCTGTGTTAATCTAGGCAAGGTTTATATTCAACTTTCTACCCTCTCACTGCCTCCAAAAAAAGGTTAGAGGTCACGCTTAAATCCCTTTGTCAGCACTCTCCATTTCGCTTGTGGTTTGATCGTAATTATCCTCCTCCTCCCACATACATCACCTTAATCTGTCATCATTTAGGCAGGCACAAATTTATGTTCAACTTTCTCTAATGGCCACATGCAGATGAAGAACTAATGGAGATGGAGACACATTCAAATAGGGACTGCAGTTGAGAGTTGATGATTATTCACTGAGTTGAGACCATCTATCCATCAATATGTGCATTGCACACACACATGCACAAAAACACACACACAGTAGGGATGGGGGAGCAGAGCTGGCCCAGTGACAGGGATTAAAATGCAGATAATTTAAGACTCAACCTTCCCACGAGTGCCAGGCCAGATCTAGCCAAAGTAGGCTAAAGAGGGCTCACTACTAGGTTGTTCGCCCATAGTGATTATAGGCGAGCGCCGCAGTCATCTTCACACTGACAAAAAGGAGTTTCTCGCTGCTGATGATGATTACGATTCATGCTTTAAAGGGGTTGGGAAGGCACTGAATGCAGATCAGCTCTGTTCATTTGAACTGCCGCTGCCACAGTGATTAATACAGTCCTAGCACGACTCACACAGTCACTCGCCTCTAATATCCGACAAGCTTGATTGTATCGTGGGCAGGCGCTCCTCTGCGGCTCCCAATAGCCGAGAGCGGTATTCAATAGCTGCATGAACTACCTCTGGAGGTCAACAGGATGTCCTCCGAGAACCCCCCCTGACAACCTTCAGTGAATGTCACCAGCTGGAAAGCCCTTTTCTCGGGGAGATAAAGAAAAGAAAGTCGTTTACGCAATCATCAAGCGCTCAAATGTATCACGGATATAAAAAATGAAAACCCACCAACGTTGATTACAAAAACCCTGATCTCATTACTGCCATGCAATTAGCCTTTTTGTTTTTTTTAAGTTCCAGCGGCCCCCTTTCAGGCCACAGTAGGATTACGTCATGCAGGCTCTCCACTGGGATTCCTTCCTCGCCTGCCAGCTCAGAGCCCAGAGAAGCGCTGGCACTGGATTACCCCAAAATGAGCTAACGCTAAAAGGCTCCTCGGGCCCCAATTATGTACCAAACAAAGCAGCGTTTCAACACTATTTCCAACACTATAAACGCTACGCTTCTCACGCTGATTTGAATCCAACATGTGCGTCCTCTCGCGTGTCTTTAGAGACACCGTTTGGGTTGGAAATACAGGAAGGGAACCGCACATTTGTTCATTATGGATGACACATTTCTGGTAAACACAACGTCCATTTGGTTGTATCTATTATGTATGTAAGAATGTAGGCCGTATGTATGTGCTGTGTATTAGCTTGCATGTTGATATACTGGTGGCTAATGATAGTATTCTACAGTAACATAAACCACTACAGTGTTGTCATATAAGTCAATAAAGTCAATAAAACCCTGACCAGAAACACTACACACTACAAACTACATGGCAAAACCATTGATTTGTCAACCTAATATATTTTAAAACTTGTATTTGGGAACAAACAGGCCTACAGAAGTGGCTTGCAACAGCGGTAAGACATTGTCAAATGTTAGAAAATGCGAGCGATTTCCATAATTAGTTTCGGTCCCTATGGATTTATTTTTCCCATTAACGGAAATGGAACTCCTTATTTGGGCAGGATATTTATGCTCTCACTTCACTGCTCTACATATACGTGATTAAATTCTTATGATGGCCGTTTCATGCCATAATAACAATCGAATCAGAATAGCATATATATGCACAAAGGAGATCTTGTTTTCTTTGCCACAGTCAAGTATGTAATGAGAGGATTAAGGGAGACGAGGTGAGACACATGACTGAGTCTGCAGTTTGTATTACGCAGCGCACCTGGGGAGTAATGCCAAAATGAACAGTTGCCATGGATACAGGCTACTATAGCATCCAAGAACGTGGAAATGACATTCCTCCTTGCATGCCCCACAGGGAGACACAGAAAAACGTCCGATAAGACTTCTACACAGACATGGTGGACATGGCACGGTTATATACAATATGTCAGAAAGTCAGCAATGTTGTAATAGACAAGAATGGTGTATTTGGTTCACAACAAATAGAAACTACAAAAATGTCATAAAAACACTGTACAATGAATGTGTGATGCATTGCTAACAGGACTTCTCACACACCGCCCTGGAACAAGAACCACAAGCACATCTCGATGGACTCGACTCACAACGCTGTGCTGTAATCCTGTGTAATCCAGCAGTGGCATAAAACATCTTGATGGAGGAGCTAATCCATGATATCAGAAGGTCAGCGTTCTGTAGTGCACACACAGACCACTGGGCCCCACCTTGACGCTAGTATACTTGTGGACAGTGAGGATTATTTTAGAGTAGATTATCCACTTGTGTGCCCTTATTAGAATACAATGAAGTGATGGAAAACAGACATGGATGTCAGTCCCAGACACAGGCTATTTATTTTTGCAAATTTTGGGATTTACCCTCACTTACAATATTCTCTTTCAGCAGCCCTCCTTTATGTACATTTCAATGATAAATGATAATTTAATGTTAAATAAATAAATACAATACCGTTTTTCAATACCTTTTTTCCACATACATAATAGGGGTGTTATTATAATACATTATGGGGCATTTTATGGTTTTATTAAAAACCTAAAGTAGGTTTCTTAAATCACACGTTTCCTGTGAAAGAATTTAGTAAGGACATCTAAACGAAGACATTTTACTGAGCAGATTGCCTTGCCTTGTCTTGTATCAGAAAATAAGGAACAATTGTGCAGATATGACCCTGAAAACCAACAGCTTATGATCAGGTGTCATTGTGCTTCAAAACTTTAAAGAGCCCATACTTGGATACTAGGCTGTGGGTGTAAATAGCTTGAATCCTATAATGGTTGTGTCAGATGAATGCTACAATGTGTTGCGGTGTAGTACCAGTGTGCATTGCAGATAACGCACACACACACTTCTCTTTCATACTCACATCTGTGCCAGTTTGAAATACAAGAATCAAAGAATCCTCCTGCAACAGAGGTGTAAACATGCTGCATGTGATACGCAGCATGTGTGGGGCGCTATGTCTACTCCTCCAGCAAACAGACTGGATGAAATAGCAGCCAAGACATTAACCAGTTTCCTTAGTGACATGTATGCATGAGGTGTCCGCTGTTATTTGATTCAATCACAAACGATCCATGATGCAGGACCCATCTGAGCACTACGGCATTATGGGGGATATTGAAGTTTGATTAGGAATAAGAAATAACAACTTATGTTATTGGCCATTTGTTTTCCCTCTTTCATGGTAATGAAAATCATAGTGGCATGTTCTCTTAAGTGATAAGACGGGCAAGGTGAGCTTTAATAGTTTGATAACCCGTCTTCAACACAGCAGTGTGTTGAACCGTCCACTACTATAGGACGCCACCCTGGCAAAAGTTTTCAAACTCATTTTCCTCCCTAAACTCTGACTCAGCAAGAGAGTAACCAAAGTTCACAACTCAGTTTAGATGAGAGAGCATATGTAGATTTTCTGCTAAACAAGCAATCAACATTGGGGTTGTTCAGGGACAAGTGCATCCAATTTGGATGGAATAACCCTTGCTTGGCATTACACCTTAGTCAATTCCCCGAATGTCCGAACCTGGCTATTGTTCATTGGCTCATGAATAATTCAACAGATCTCCTTTGATCCATTATTCAAAAGAGCAACTTGGATTTAAAATGGAGCTCCGGTGACAGGCAACAAGTTAATTAGCCTAAAATGAAAGTCAGCACACCAAATCCAGATCTGTCATTTCCTCAGGCATCAAAGGGCAACAAACAAGCCCAAAATGGAAATATGCTTTTAATAGGCCTATTAATTCAAACTAATACTGGGTCTCTTCAACCTTAATGTAATAATACTCTCAATCAATTCTGTTTGGGGAGTGAAGACAACCTCCACTTGATTCCATTAGAGTAAAATACAGTCACTCGCACCAGACTGGAGGACCGTCGGCGAACAGGGAGTCCTTATAGCCCCCTGGGGTGGCTGCGTAAAGACCACTGTTCTGTTTGCTACGCAGGTCAATAACAGAAGACAGTTCCCCCGGTGCCTATGTAAGGAAACTGACGAGACTCTGGGTAACACTTTAGCTCATGGTGACGTAATTACTCATTACTCATTTGTGGAAATGAGGTTATAGAGATGGAAATACTGGGTGACTGAGTGATGTGTCGTAATTAATTAGAAATGTACCTAGTACTCTACCCCCAAGGGACCGTAGGAAATGAGTAAAATATGCCTTGCATTGGGGCTGCTGTGGAGCCAGGCCTGAACTGAAATATATAAAGTAAGAGTAGATCTCATCTGGGATTTCGGTTGTAATGTCGTGAAATCCTAAATGCGGCGTGAAAGTCATTTGAATAGTTAATAACGATGTTCTTGGTCTTAAAGCACTGAATTAAATGGAATGTGACCTTGATAGACTGCCTGTGAAGTGAAATAAAGAATAATTGCCTTAAATTCCACATTGCCATTGCCAAGTAGTTATTAAGTTATTATCATGTGTTATGTATTATCAAATATGTGTTAAGAGTTTGTCACACTAAAAAAAAAAGGGTTATTAACCACAAAGCCAAATTTGAATGATTACAAAAGTCGGCAAGTATATCAAAAAATCGTGAAAAAAATAAGCATTATTCTCAGCTTTGAGACGCTGGGGGCGTGTCTGCTGAAGGTGCTAAGCCTCGCCCATTTGTGCACGGGGGGGGGGGGGTGGAGCCTCTCTCAACTGTCAAATAATAACTGTCAAATTAATAACTGTCAAACTCGCGTGACAAGCAGTGACGCAAACTGCACTCTGCTTGTTATCAATAAAAGTTTGAAGCAGTAGGTCTATTTGAATATTTTGTTTCATCGACTATGGGTAATTTCAGGAAGGGGGTGGGGTCTGGCCACTGGTGTGACTGACATCACTGTGTGTGTCAGTGCGGCTGTATGGACCTGATCTGATCTGAAGTGGGCCCCTAAGACTCCCTACCTGCACTGTGTGACTACAGCTAAAAATAGCCGGAGTGGACAGCAGCGCGGCGTCAGCACCATTAGCACCGTATAGCACCGTTAGCGCTGTCTCAGCATCCTCATGCAACACTGAGCTCCCACTGATCACCGTATTGATGAGACGGATCCATTCTCAGTGAATTTCAATTAGCGCAATCTGCACGCCACCTCAGGAATCATCTGACTTCTATATTGGGAGACGCAAGGCGCATCTGAACGACCCCCACTCATGGACTCCAGAAAAACACAAAATACCCATTTCACAGAGGTAGCAGGACAAACGCTGGTGTCGCTCATAACACTAATTATGTGTCTTCTACCTTTATGTACCGGGGCAAGGGACTTATCTTCGCTATTTTAGCTTAGTCTACTGGTGCATTAAAGTAGCAGACCCATAATTAGTTAATCAGTGTTATGATTGCCACCTGTGTTTATCCTGCGATGACGCCGCTGTGAAAGGGCCTATTGGTGAGTAGAGGCCGGCGGGGCGGCACTGCTGCTGAAACAAACCCCTTCAGCCTCCCATTTCTGCTGCCATATGGCCATAGACACCTTTCTCCATCTCCCTCCCTTTCTGTTCTCTCTCTTTCTCTCTTTCTCTCTTTCTTTCCTTCTAGTGCATCTTGTTTGGAGTGGGTTAGGAACGCGCTAATCACACAACACATATACTCTGTGTCCCCAAACTCAGAGTAATGAACATTTCTAGTCCAAACATTATCCGCTTCCAGGTGCATCACCTGAGGACATGGTTTTCACGTCCTCGGGTCCTCGGGTTCGTGTCATGGTAACACAGAGGCCACTGGCAAACTCATAGCATTCACATTTGAACCGAGAGCTCTTTTACCTTTTCTCAAAATTCATATTTTTAAATGTTTTAATTCGATAAAACTGTTGAAGTTAATCAGTCTCCAATTACAGTAAAGCGAGAGAGAAGAAGAGGCTATTTAAAAAAACGACATTGAACCAAAGGACAAGATGCCCTGTAATGGGTATTTGATGCTCACCAGTGCGCCAGTAAGGCAGCATTAGAATACAGACAGAGGGCGCCGTCGCCCCCTCCTCAGACCCCCTTCCTGGGAGAAGATAAAGGCAGGTGGTACAGAGGAGAGGAGAGCAGAGCAACGCTTTTATTGTTTAGCGTAGCCAAACAAATGGTCCCCTGCACTGCCTATTCCATTAGGCACATAGACACGGAGACTCATGCTACAGGCTTGCTCATCTGACTACATGTGGTGAAGGACTGTGTGTGTGTAAGTGTGTGTGTGTGTGTGTGTGTGTGTGTGTGTGTGTCTGTGTACTATTTGTGCATATTTAATAGCATCAGTGAGTTGCCAGTGTTGATGCAGAGTATTGAATGTCAGAAAATTAACCACATTAAGCTACGTTCTAATCAAATTTAGTCAAGGAATAAACCAATTCTAAAAACGCCCAGATGAATCTAATGTAATTCCACTCGTCGTGCCTCTCGCATGGAAACGAGCATTCAAAAGGACCCTTTCATTATAAAAGAAATGATATGATTAATCAAAATCCCCTGGCAGTTGATTACAATCACGGCGAACATACTCAAACCGCACGGCGGATTCATTGAACATGATTGTTGGAAGTCCACTCATAATATAGCCGGTGAGAAATCACAGCGAGTTCCTTACACATTTGGGGCTGTTTGTGTGCTCTCGCTAGCCGGACTCTTTGTGCTTTTGTGTGTGTAGTGTAGTCGTCGTTTTGGCTCTCCAGCGACACTCATCTGCTCTGACCGTTACGCTGACACACACACAAAAGGAGAAGAAGACTGATTGCATGACTGAATAGCTGTGGGTGCAATCGTTAGGACCAGCCACACACGCAACAATGGGAGTGCCATCTAATGACTTATCACTTTACTGTAGTACAAAATTGGTATGGAATTATGGATATAAATAACTTTGTTCACCTATAGGATGATATAGACTCATGTGCACACACACACACACACACACTAGCGTGGGTGGCCATTTAGATTTGCCTAAATTAAAAAAGAGATTCAACCCTCAACCCTACTCTCAACATAATATTGCAGCCACACACACACACACACACACACCCACACCTCTTTACATAAGAGGATTTGCAGAGCTGTGAGCCATGATACACCTGAGAATAAGGCAGAGCTTTGTCAGGGTTTCCAACTCTGAGATGAAAGAACATTCTTCCAACAGCTCAAGTATCCTTCCAAGACACATCTGTACAATTACCACAGGGATTTGCCTTTTCTCAGACACGCGCACTCACACGCACACACACACACAAAGCAGTTTGGTGGCCACTTTGTAATTGTCACTACTTTTGAAGGGCTGCTATTTAAATTCAAAATGACCGAGCGTCCTAAATCGCCAGATAATTGAGTTAAAAAAGCATGCAAGAATAATTCCCTGAAAAAAAGTAAAGTATTGTGTGTGCACATTTCTTCCATCCATACATGTAGAAAAGCACCTGCCGGGATGACTCCAGCCAATGCAAAAAAAATCAACAGTGTACACACAGGCACATCAGCACAGTGTGTACGCACACATCAGCACTGTGCACAGGGACACGCAGATCAACGTAGTGCACCACACACACACACCTCAGCGCCACTGCTGGAAAAAGTCTTAGGAGAAACACTGCCCTCTCAATAGAACCACTATCAAATACAGTTGTACACTTGAGTTGAAAAAGCGTGTTACAATAGTCCATGAAAAGCAAGCGTGTGCACTTGCTAGGCCTGTGACACAACTTGGTATGTGCAAGATAAATGTGATAGCAGAGATTTAACGACTATGATTCGACCGCATAAGTACATCTTCACAAAGAAGAACAACCGAGTCGGGGGACTCTGAACACTTCAACACTGCAAAAGTCTAGTGACTTGTGTTTCTGATTCCTCATCCTCATGAAAACCAACAGTCATGTTTGTGTGAGTGACTGAGGTGAGGAGGACACTGAGGAGAAACACGGGACGCCGGTGAAGGCAGCAGGGCAGAGAAAAAATGATGATAGAAACAGCAATAAGGGTAGAGGCGAGAGAGGAGGGCCGTTGTTAGAGAAACCCCGCGGTCCTGCAGAACAAAGGAAGAAGGAGTGAGTAATAAGGTGGAAAGAGGTGGCCTGTAGAGCGGGCCACCGCTTTCTGATCTGAGTGGGAGGAAGAAAGAGGAAAGAGAGAGAAGTGATGGGGAACCGAGTGGCAGATGGGAGATTAGAGCAGAGGAGGCTTTGGTCATTATACTATGACACTGTACATTATAGTATGACTGACACTTTACATTGTAGTATGACACTGATGTCACTTGATTGTCACTGATGTCACTCCAGGTTAGGGCGGCACGATTATGGCTAAAATGATCATCACGATTATCTTGCTCAATATTGTGATTACGATTATTTATCACGATTATTCATCCATTTTGGGGAACTTATTTTATTACACGTTGTAAATCAACAGATAACTGCTTTCACAATAATGAACTAAATAATAAAATAACTAAATAAACTCTACATATAAATTGTATTGTATTAAAAAAAGAAGAATGCCACCACATGGCACCAAATAAAAAGGATTTATCCTTACCAAGGTCAGTTACATTACACCTGCAGGTTTTTTGCAGGAAAAACCAACAATCAACATCTGCTTTAAATATTGCCTTGTGAAGCCTATTGTATTCCTGCACTATATATATATA
>JAOPJI010074891.1:0-10099 GCA_027122695.1 Merluccius productus | reverse complement strand
TCGGATACGCGTTAGAGTCATGGAGGCAGCTTCAACTGGAACGCTCCCGCGCCGGCTTGGCTGATGGCTGCAGTTACTGGCCGTCGTGTCACTATTGAGTCTTATTTGTTGATCCTACCTTATGTCCCTTTAAAAATGTAAATAATAAAGTTAGGTTTAATACATATCGAAATAAAGTAAATTAAAGAAATATTGAATCGCTGAACTCAAGTGAAACGTTTTGAACAGTAGTCTGAATGGAGTAGTGTAAATAAAAAATTAAAAAATAATAAAAAATTAATGTATACAAAGTTTAAAACATTGGTTCCCGGGTGAACCCCCTTGAGATGCTTAAAGGACAATTCTGGCGCAAAATTAGACCATATGATCATAACACATGTCCGAGTTCGACCATTCTCTGGCATCAGTTTTCATTCTAGTCGAGAAGTTTAAAACATTGAATAACTGAACTGAAGTGAAAAGGCTTTAAAGGAATTTAAAAGTTTAAGTAGTAGAAGTAGTTGATGGTGACGGGATCGGCAGGGACTTCAAAATATGATTAAAAAAAAAAAAAATGTTGCTGATACAATATGTATAATACTCTTCTGTACGTTTCTTATTTTGTAGATCTCAGATGAGACATGAGATCAGCGAGTTCCTGCTGAATGAAGATCAAGACTCCACAAGCATCAAAGCAGAGTCTTAATCACTGGAGTATAGCACAGCTGAATGTGAACCAACACACAAAACAAAATGTTTCACTTGTCACTTCTACAATTGTATTCTTTATACGTTTAGCAATTACTGGTCTTGCCATGAATTGCCTTCTAATTTAGATTAAAGCCTGTATCGATTTGTTTCATTGCTAATGTTTTTTATTTTAATTTGATACAAACTAAATGCATTAAAACAACTATCATCTAAGAATGATACTGTATGTCAGTGATGGACAACTTTGAGGTGGGGGGCACAACATACTGACTGTTAGGGGGTGTTAGTTCCTTCAATAGATCTAGGGGTTAAGCAGGGGCGTTTGTGGGATTTCAGGAGTCCTTCACTTATTAATGCAACAATTAAGTTTCCCAACATACAGGGAGAGGGGCAGAAGAAAGCTGGCCAGGCCCTGAAGTGACGACTCGCTAAGGGGTGCCCTATATAATACACTAGGGATGGTTCATTATTTTCAAATAGTTGTTCAATTCTAAATAATAAGTTGGAAAGATATTGGATATTCACGCTCCGAAATGTACAGCAGTCTGACGTGGGGAACTATATACGGGATCACTGGTAGGAGACCCAGGGCCGTAGCCAGGGAAATTAGTGAGGTCCATTTTTTTTTTAAGCCATTTATTGCATTTATGGACAAACACAATATTGGCTGCTATATACTACACATAAACTCAATAGCAGGGTCCGAATCATTACCTGGCTGTCTTGAGATAACAAACCATTGTGGCTTGACACTGACCAATTTTGTTGAACTTTAATTTTTTATTAACTGTTTTTTTTTTGGGGGGGGGGTGTAAATTAGTGAGATCTGGACCTTGGTGACCTCATTGCTGGCTAGGGCCATGATGAGACCCATTTTGTCTTGTGTTGTATACCTGCTGAGGAGACGGGGCTTCCAAGGGAAGCCATCGGGCAGCAGCAGTCCTCTATAGTGTCATCATTTAGTCAATGATGAATGAATCGATGATGGCCTAAACACAGTTAAACAGCATATACTGTATCATGTTTCAAAATGTTCCCAATGGATACAACATTAAAATCGCTGTTTAAAAGTTACAATTTTATGTAATATGGGTTTACCATCAGCCACTTTCAAACCACGCTGTTACCAAAGTTTACCAAGTCATGTACTACACCAAAAGCATAACGCAAGTCCTTATACACCTTGATGGTTTAAAAGGTGACATGCCCTAGTTAAAGGGGTAGGACATAGGACCTCATTTCCAAGTCAGTCAGTGTGTTATTTATCATTGGAGACGTTTTCAACAAATTTCATGCAGTCCTTCTAGTTGCACAGTTTGCTGGAGCTAAGCTAGCGCAAGTCAATGGTAACGACTAGCCTGCCAATAAAAACAGTCTTACCCACTCCACAGTACACCCATGGCAAATCAATTATAACGCCGGACTATCAATGTAAATGTCTGTTGATAGAATAATGTTAGAAATAAAACCAACCTTGCATTGCATTTTGAGGGACTTTTGAGTGTCTCAGCAGCAGCGTTATACTTCCTGGCTATGGCAGCGGCAGATTGATATTACCTAGGTTACAGGCTCTATAATAGTTTGTTTACCTGCCACTGTCATTGCTGGTTATTGCACAACTAACCTGAGCAAGTAAAATTCCGCTGCTGCTGAGAAACTAGTCCCTCAAACTGCGATGATTCATGCAATGCAAGGTTGGTTTTATTTGTAACATTCTATCAACACAGACATTTACATCAATAGTCCGGCATTATAATTGATTTGCCTTGGGTGTACTGTGGAGTGGGTAAGACTGTTTTTATTAGCAGGCTAGTCGTTACCGTTGACTTGCGCTAGCTTAGCACCAGCAAACTGCAACTAGAAGGACCGCATGAAATTTGTTGAAAACGTCTCCAATGATAAACAACACACTGGCTGACTTGGTGAGGTCCTATTCCAAAATTCCGAACTACCCCTTTAAGGCCACCACTTCCGCTGCCTGAGCTGACATGTCTGAGACCTATCCCTCATCCACCTCTCAACCCAAACGGCTTCTCCTGTGATGGTTTCATTTTCCCATCACTTTACGATCAAGTGAGTCAGCGCTCAGTGGGATCTTACTCGTCATAAAATAACCAGCCTTCCATATGGCCTGTTGCAGGATGTATGGGGATAAATCCCATCTGATTATGTTTAGCCCATGGAATAGATGGCTGTGGAGGAATAGAATAAAGTCTGTTACTTCACCACAAAAAGGGTACACTTTGTACTATTTCTCTCAACTTCCTTACAAACTTTTATTAAACTTTGGCGTGTACGGTACGTACAGCTCGGTCCGGAGACTCGGGTTGTGTCACATCATAACCTGTCCGTGTGGTACACAGAACTAACCGATGGTTCCTAACAATAGTTCCTATTGTTAC
Source organism: Merluccius productus (assembly GCA_027122695.1). Lineage (NCBI taxonomy): Eukaryota > Metazoa > Chordata > Actinopteri > Gadiformes > Merlucciidae > Merluccius > Merluccius productus. The sequence goes on along the minus strand of JAOPJI010074891.1, from coordinate 7,007 downwards.
ATCATTTCTTTTTTGAGAGTAAGAGCTGTTATTTCAAGATTTGACATCAGCCAACAAAGAAGTCTAATACTAACAGTGCTTATTGCTAAATCATTAACAATTCCATATGTTCATCTTCTCTCAGCAACTGATGAAAATAGCACTAATACAACTGAAAACACCTTACACATCAAATCTTTCAGTTTGATAATACTACCATTATCTAAGAACATGAAATGTGCAAATGTTAACATCCATATTAACATATGTAAACAATAACTTTGTTTACTTTCCCAAGTGTATGAATAAACTAAACTTGAAGTGCATGTAAACATCAGCATATCACATTATTTATCTGCATGACACACAGTGCTTATATCGCTGTGGCTGCACCACTGTACGACCAGCTCTGGTCGTGACACGGGTGTCTCTGTTACCAGTGTCTCTGGGTGTATGTCCTGCTGCAACACTGTGAGGAATAGGAACAGTCTCTGAAAGTTCATATCCCACAGCCTGTGGCTGACTGGGGATGCTGATCTCCATATCGAGAGGGCAGTCTCGATATGGAGACTGCCCTCCAGACAGTGTGGGAGTGGTTGTATCCTCACATAGTCACCCGTGGCAAGTATGTCCAAGTCTCTAGCTGATCTGTTGTAGTATGTACCCTGACATTGCTGCTTGTTCTTCCAATTCTGGCTGACCTGAACAACTTTTGGCCTTAGCAGGGTTGTTTTCGTTGGCAGCAGTGTTTTGGTATGGCGGCTAAGTAGTCGCTGTTGCCGGACTGCTATCCAGACCCTGTGACGGTGTGTTGCGGTGGTCAAGAAGTGCAAGATAAGGATCCTGTCCAGCTGCTTTGGCTTTGATGAGAAGTCTTTTTGCTGTCTTGACAGCTGATTCAGCTTTGCTATTGCTCTGTGCGTAGCCAGGTGATGAGGTCACATGCTGAAATCCCCACTGTGGAATTTTTCCATGCTGAAAACCATTGCTAAGAACTCTTTCTATTTGGGCATAGCGCCCCCTCAGTTTGTGTCAGTGCCCTGCTTGCAAAAGCGACTGGCTTCCCCATCTGCATGAGTGCTGTGCCCAAACCTGTGTCTGAAGCGTCACACTGTACTGTCAACTCCTCATCAGGGTTATAATATTTCAATACTGAAGCATTCGCTATTGTCTCTTTCAATCTGGGGAACGCCTCATTCTCTGTTGTCCATTTCCACTCACTGTCTTTGTGTGTCAGGTCTCTCAATGCCTTGCATTGGTCTGAGAGGTGAGGGCAAAACTTGGTGTGGTCATTAACCATACCTAACCATACCTGCACTGCTTTTACATCTGTCGGTGCCGGCATCTGCTCAATGGCACGCAATTTTTCAGGATCTACTCTGAGTCCATCGGCCGTCAAGTGGTGTCCAATGTATGTGGTCTTTTTTTGTCTCAGTCGCAATTTTTCTGCATTTAGTTTTATGTTCTTTTCCCTGCATCTGTCGAGAAACTGTTTCAGTTGTTCATTGTGATCCCGTTCTGCTTCCACTTGTGTCTCCCCTTGTCAGGATGTCATCTGCAATAATGTACAGACCAGGTACATTATCCAACGCTTGTGTCAGCTTTCTCTGGAATATTTCAGGGGCCGGATTTATCCCCATTGGCATCCTCAGCCATCTGAATGGAGTGGCAAATGTTGTCAAATAGCTGGACTCCTCCAGCTGTACATGCCAGAATCCGCTCTTGACATCCCACACTGTGAACACTTTAGCTTTTGACAAATCTGGTAAGATGTCCTCAATGGTTGGAAGTGGGAAGTGACTGCGCTTTAGTGCTTTGTTCAAGGGTTTGGGATCAATACAAACTCTTTGTGTGACGATTGAGTGCAGGGTGGACCCGAAAAGGCAGGAGACCAGTGAGCAGTTTAAACAAAGGTTTATTCCAAAAGTCCAAAAACTCAAAAAGGGCTGCTTCAGGCAGCAGTACAGGCAGCGGTGGCTGGAGGCTGGGCTGATCTTCTGGCAGTGGTGTGGAGGTGAACCAGGCTTTTCTGGAGGTGTGAGTTGATTGCAGGATTGAATCCAGGTGTGCTTCCTGCTCCTCAGGAAAGTAGGTCAGCCCCGCCCCCTAAACCACCACCTGCCCTGCAGGAGAGAGGGGAAAGAAACGAGAGACAACACAAACATAAACACAGCCAAAAAACAGAACAAACCCAACCTCTGTCCATAACAGTACCCCCCCACTAAGGGACGCCACCTGGCGTCCTACCAGGCTTGTCAGGGAACCTACAATAAAAGTCAGTCAATAGGCTGGGGTCCAGAACCAGGGAGCGTGAAATCCAAGAGCGTTCTTCTGGGCCGTACCCCTCCCAATCCACCAGAAATTGGTAGCCACGGCCCCGCCTGCGAACGTCCAGGATGCGGTTGACCGTGAACGCCGGGTGGCCGTCGATGAGACGGGGAGGTGGAGGGGGGTCGGATGGGGGATGCAGGGGGCTCCGAAACACAGGCTTCAACAGGGACACATGAAAAACAGGATGTACCTTGAGTGCCGCAGGGAGTCTCAGCCGAACAGCGTTTGGGTTGATGATGCGCTCAATGACATAGGGGCCGACGTATCTGGGAGCCATTTTTCGGGACTCTGTCTGGAGTGGAAGGTCCTTGGAGCAAAGCCAGACCTGCTGGCCCACCTTATACTCCGGGGCAGGGGTGCGGTGTTTATCAGCGACCCGCTGGTTCCGGGCAGCTGTCCGGACCAGAGCGGCCCGGGCCTCCCTCCAGACACGACGAGCACGGCGGTAGTGGGCCTGGACTGAAGGGACAGCGACCTCTGCTTCCTGACTGGGGAAAAGGGGGGGTTGAAACCCATTGGAGACCATAAAAGGAGACATACCCGTAGCAGAGCTGACCAGGGAGTTGTGGGCGTATTCCACCCATGGCAAGTACGTGGACCAGGAGGCTGGGAGACGTGCCGCCACACACCGCAGTGATGATTCCAAGCTCTGATTTGCCCGCTCCGTCTGACCATTTGATTGGGGATGATATCCGGATGTTAAACTGGTAGTCATCCCCAGGGCTCGACAGAAACCCCTCCACACCTGAGAGGTGAACTGCGGACCCCTGTCCGAGACAATGTTCTGGGGGATACCATGTAGGCGAAAAACATGCTGGACCAGGATATCAGAGGTTTCCAATGCTGAGGGGAGCTTGGAAAGCGGGACAAAGTGAACAGACTTTGAGAAACGGTCAATTATGGTTAGAATAGTGGTATTACCTTGGGAGGGAGGGAGGCCGGTGACAAAATCCACAGCTATGTGTGACCAGGGGCGGTGTGGGATGGGTAAGGGTTGGAGGAGACCCGCTGGTGCACGGTGAGAGGATTTATTTCTGGCGCAGACGGTGCAGGCTATGACAAACTCCTTAGTGTCGGCGGTTATGGTCGGCCACCAGAAACGCTGCTGGAGCAGGAAAAGGGTACGGTGAATTCCGGGGTGACAGGCTACCTTGGATGCATGCCCCCACTGGAGCACAGGGCTTCTCATCGGCTGTGGAACATATTGTCGTCCAGGTGGACACCCGTCTGGTACCATTTCCCCAGTTTGAGCCTCTTGGACTCTCCGTTCGATTTCCCACCTGGCTGCCCCGATCACACAGGACGACGGTAGGATAGTTTCCTCCCGACCCTCCTCTTCCTCTGGTGTGAACTGTCTGGAGAGGGCATCAGGCTTGGTGTTTTTCGAGCCTGGGCGGTAGGAGAGGGTAAAATCAAACCTTCCTAAGAAGAGGGCCCATCTGGCTTGGCGTGAGTTCAACCGGCGAGCTGAACGGAGATAGGCCAGGTTTTTATGGTCTGTCCAGACGACGAACGACTGGACCGTCCCCTCCAACCAGTGCCGCCACTCCTGAAGGGCCAAGACCACCGCAAGCAACTCTCGGTTCCCTACATCATAGTTTCTCTCTGCTGGAGTCAGGCGTCTGGAGAAAAAAGCACATGGATGAATTTTGTGGTCTGCAGGTGAGCGCTGGGAGAGGACAGCCCCGACCCCAGAGTCTGAGGCGTCAACCTCCACTATGAATTGGAGGCCTGGATTTGGATGAATTAACACAGGGGCTGCAGTGAACTTAGTTTTCAGTCTATTAAAAGCTGTTTGTGCATCCGGTGACCAAACAAACATCTTCTTGACAGAGGTTAACTGGGTGAGAGGGGCAGCAAGGCGACTGTAGTCACGAATAAACCGTCTGTAAAAATTGGCAAATCCCAGAAACCTTTGTAGTTGTTTACGAGTGGCTGGGGCAGGCCACTGTTCTACTGCTCTGATTTTCTCAGGGTCTGGTTTGAGCTGCCCCTTTTCGACTATGTGCCCCAAAAAACTAATGGAGGTGGCATGAAAGTCGCACTTTTCTGCCTTGATGTACAACCTGTTCTCGAGCAGTCTTTTCAGCACCTGTCTTACATGGTCCACGTGTTCTGCATAACTGTGAGAAAAAATCAAAATATCATCAAGGTACACGAAAACAAACCTGTTCAGCATGTCCCTGAGCACGTCGTTAACCAATGCCTGGAAAACAGCAGGAGCATTTGTTAAACCGAAAGGCATCACCAGATATTCAAAGTGTCCCAAGTGTGTGTTGAATGCCGTTTTCCATTCATCCCCCTCTTTAATTCTGACTAGATGGTAGGCATTTCTTAAGTCCAACTTTGTAAAAATGACTGAGTCGTGAAGTGGTGTGAAAGCCGAATCTAGCAGCGGAAGAGGGTACTTGTTTTTGACAGTGATAGCATTTAGGCCAGTGTAATCGATGCAGGGCCGCAGAGTTTTGTCTTTTTTCTCAACAAAAAAGAAACCAGCTCCGACCGGAGAAGAGGAGGGACGAATGAGACCTGCCGCTACCGAGGTATTGATGTATGTTTCCATGGTTTCCTTTTCAGGTTTGGAGATGTTGTATAGTCGTTGTGTGGGGAGAGGTGAGCCAGGGAGCAGATCAATAGCGCAGTCATATGGCCGGTGTGGTGGAAGGGTGAGAGCTTGATCTTTACTGAATGCCTCCTTTAGTTCATGATATTCACAGGGAACATTAGCCAAGTCTATGTCTTCGGGAGGTGCAGGTAAATCTGGAGAGGTTTTGGGTATGGCCGAAAAAAGACAGTGTCGGTGACAGTGATCACTCCAATTGCGAATCGAGGTTGTCACCCAGTCTATATGGGGGTTGTGGGTTCGTAGCCAGGGCAACCCAAGAACAATGGGGGTTAAAGGGGATGATATGACAAAAAGCTCTGCCTGCTCATGATGGTTGCCTGACAAGGTGAGTTTAATCGGCTGGGTTTTGTGCGTGACGCTGTCAATGGGTTGGCCGTCAATAGCTAGAACTTTCTTGGGTTGGTTTAGTCGATAAACTGGGAGGTTATGTTCCCGTACCAAGCCAATGTCTATAAAACTGTCATCTGCCCCAGAATCAATTAAAACATCAACCAGGAGAGTGTGTTTTGTCCAATGTATCATACCTGGTAACCGGATGCGTTTGGTGGAGGAAACTGTGGAGGTTTGGCTCACCAGCGTCCTCCTTCCTGCTGATGAGCCTGTCCTTTTGGCGCGTCGGGACACTGTGCTCGATAATGCCCCTTCTGGCCACAGTAAATACAGAGCCGGTTCATCAAGCGCCGCTGTCTCTCCTCTGGAGACAACTTAGCACGCCCCAACTGCATAGGTTCCTCCGTCGTGGGAGCAGGAGGGCCAATGTCTGCTGTGGGGCTGGTAGATGGTGGGGCAATGGTGGAAGGGAAAAAAGCCACTTGGGTGGCTGTAGCAGAGGAAAAGGACCGAGACCTCTGTCCTTGGGATTTTTCCCTCCGTCTCTCTCTTATCCTGTTATCCAGTCTAATGGTTAAGTCTATCAAGGCCTCCAAGCTATCAGGCTCATCCCTGGTGACCAACTCATCTTTTAACTCTTCTGATATCCCCTTAAGAAAAATCCCCTGCAGGGCGGTGTCATTCCATCCACTTTCAGCAGCTAGAATGCGAAACTCAAGAGCATACTGTGAAGCTGACTGGGTGCCCTGTCTCAACCTGAGCATATTGCTAACTGCCTCCTTCCCTTTAACAGGATGGTCAAAAACCTTTTTCATCTCCTGAGTGAATTGATTATAATCCTGGGTAAGTTCTGGAGAGTGAGTAGATATGGCTAGAGCCCAAGCTGAGGCTTGGTCAGACAGGAGGCTCATGATAAAAGCTATCTTTACCTGATCTGTAGCATAAGTGCGTGGTTGTTGGTGAAAAACTAGTGAACACTGATGCAGAAACTGAGAGCACGTACCTAAGTGACCGGCATATCTGGCAGGTGTGGGGATATAGGGTTCCCGGGGGGCAAGCATCGGTGTCACGGGGGGTTCTGGGGCTGGAGCAGGTGAAGAAAGAGGGGGGGAGGCGTGAGCGAGAGCAGCCAGTTGACCCGTGATGGCATCAATCCTCCTTCCCAGATCTGTAAGGCCGGTGGCTAATTGCTGCAAGTTGTTCATAACTTCCTGGAGAGTGGAGTCATGCCTGCTCACCAGAGCGCCCTGCGAAGCGAGCGCTTGCTTGAGGTGGTCCGTCTCCGCCGGGTCCATCAGGCCAGAAGATTCTGTGACGATTGAGTGCAGGGTGGACCCGAAAAGGCAGGAGACCAGTGAGCAGTTTAAACAAAGGTTTATTCAAAATGTCCAAAAACTCAAAAAGGGCTGCTTCAGGCAGCAGTACAGGCAGCGGTGGCTGGAGGCTGGCTGACCATGTGGCTTGGAAACTGAATCTTCTGGCAGTGGTGTGGAGGTGAACCAGGCTTTTCTGGAGGTGTGAGTTGATTGCAGGATTGAATCCAGGTGTGCTTCCTGCTCCTCAGGAAAGTAGGTCAGCCCCGCCCCCTAAACCACCACCTGCCCTGCAGGAGAGAGGGGAAAGAAACGAGAGACAACACAAACATAAACACAGCCAAAAAACAGAACAAACCCAACCTCTGTCCATAACAGTACCCCCCCACTAAGGGACGCCACCTGGCGTCCTACCAGGCTTGTCAGGG
>JAOPJI010074875.1:0-10100 GCA_027122695.1 Merluccius productus | reverse complement strand
GCGATAGAAAAAACGCTGGCAGCGCTTTTTGGACAAAAAGCGCTGCCAGCGTTTTTTTTTGTTGAAAAAGCGGTCGGCTCAACTTTTCACGTTCACAAAAAACGCCAGGTGTGAACACGCCCTCATATGACAGGAGTTGCTATAGCAACGGCAAGCAACCGTTTGGCGCCGCCCCTGAACGCATGTTCTGACGAAACCAAGGAGGTAGCAGGGTTTCCCACAGACCAAGGACCAATGTGTGGTGGGGGGAGGGGGGGGGGTGGCAGAGCAGGCGCAGCACGACGGCGCAGGCGCAGCGCGGTGGCGCCTGCGCCTAATTGTTGTTGTTTTTTTTCGGGCGCATTATTTTGCGCTCCCCCTCTAGATGGCGCTCTAGGCGGCCGCCTAACCCGCCTGTAGGGAAGGCCGCCCCTGGCTGCAATAGCACCAAACGCAGACAACAACATAGGTTCAGTATTCTCCACAAATCTCTGGCCTGACATCTCACAAATAAGCCTATTCGGATGCCTAATCGTTCTCCCATAACTTGTGAAAACTGAAGGGGCCTGCGCTGTCTGTGGATGTGTGCAAACTACCTCTTCTAACTCAATCCCATCCGGGATGAAACTTAAGGCAACAGGTACATCAGTAGGCAAGTGTCCTGTGTCGTGCGCTGAGACTGATGATGAGGTAGGATGTGCATGAGAGCTGTCGTCATGGTCAAAGTCGCCAGGAGCACAGTCCGGCAGCTTCTCTGACTGCCCCATCTCCATGGCAAGCACAAGTGAGGTGACAGCGACGACACTACCTTCCGAAACGCTCTCACTCCCAGCCTCAGCTTGGTCAGGTGACTGCATGAGCCAATCCACAGTACGAGATCGAGTACCCTCCTGATTATCCACAACAGAGCTCCGGCCACTTCCACATGGCACAGCTGATTGTGACTCCCCACAGACTGCTTGGGAAGCAGCTTGCTCAGGGAACGTCAGAAAGTCTACTGGGAGCAGCATGTTTCTGTGAACAACTTTCTCCTTTCCAGTAACATTATCTCGAATCCTGTACACGTGGACTCCAGCTCTCACAGACACCACATCGAAGGGGGTTGAAACCCACCGGTCTGCAACCTTTCTCTTGCCTTTCTCACCCCGATTGGCTAGCAGCACCCTGTCGCCTACAGTCAATGGCAACCCTTTCACTTTGCGATTGTAGATTCTGGCGTGACGATCCTGCTCGCCATAGGCACGCTGCTGAGCAATCCGTGCGGCCTCAGAGAGATCCTTCCTCAAGTGGTTCACAAACTCATGATGGCTGACAATGCTGTCATTTTCCAAGACATGATGGAACATGATGTCAATGGGCAAGCGTGGGATCCGTCCAAACATCAAGTAAAATGGCGCAAAGCCTGTGGTCTCGTGCACTGTGCAGTTTTAGCAGAAGGTCAGCATCCGGAGCATCTGCGGCCACTTAGACTTGTACTGTGGGGGGAGAGTCCTTATCATGCCACCAAGAGTTCTGTTGAACCTCTCTGTGATACCGTTGCCCATGGGGTGATACGGAGTAGTATGGGACTTGTGCACACCCGCCATCTCAAGAAGATCTTTGATGAGCCTACTCTCAAAGTTAGCTCCCTGATCAGAGTGGATCTGTTTGGGGAAGCCATAAATGCAGAAGAATTTGTCCCATAAACAGCGGGCAACTTGCTTTGCAGATTGGTTCCTACAGGGAAAGGCGAGAGCCAGCTTTGAAAAATGGTCTGTAACAACGAGGACATCAGTGGTCTTCTTGCCGCTTGTCTCTGCTGTCCAGAAATCAATGCAGACCAGCTCCATAGGAGCTGAGGTGCGAATGTTCTCAAGGGGAGCTCGGGCGTCTGGTTCAGATGTCTTCCCCAAAATGCATCTCTGACAGTGTTTCACATGTGTCATAACATCCCTTCCCATGCCTGTCCAGAAGAACCTCTCACTGGCCAGAGAGAGAGTCCTTGAACGGCCCTGGTGACCAGCTGCATCATGAACACCGTGCAGGACGTGATGTTTCAGAGACTCGGGTACAACAAACTGCAGGATCTTCCTGTCAATGCGACGATCCCTCCTCACTCTGTAGAGAATCCCATTACGCACTTTCAATTTCCTCCAGTGCTTCAACAGCTTGAGTACACAGCTCGACTCAGCCGCCCTTTCATGTGCGTTCGGCCTCTTATGTCGCTGAACATAAAAGAGTGCCCTGCACACTGTAGCATCTTGTTGCTGCATATTGTGCAACTGGCTGTGGGGGACGATGATGGATGGGTCTTTGTCAGGTAACTGCAGTGAGGAAGGGCTCGCGCCAGACAGACGGGAGACACCACCAGTGCGATGAACGTCCAACACAGCTGACACCTCTTCCGCACCAATAGCACCCCCAGACAGTGTACAGGTATCTTGTGCTGGACTAAGATCCACATCAGTGGAGTCATCAGCAGTCTGAACGGCCTGGCAGTTGGTGGTTAGGCGGAAGGCATCTTGCACTGTCCCAGTGACAACTCCATTGATCTCATTCAACAAAGACAGATAGGACTCCTTCACCAGACGATGGCTGACGCTGGACCGGACAAATGGTTCACGACTCAGGGCATCAGCGACAGTATTCTTGGGCCCTGGGACATATTTCAGGTCAAAGTCATATGCCGCCAGCTTTGCCACCCACCTCTGTTCACACGCATCCAACCTGGGCTTCGTTAGGATGTACGTCAAAGGATTGTTGTCTGACCACGCAGTGAAATGCCTTCCTTTCAGCCAATGGGAGAACTTGTCACATATGGCCCATTTTAAGGCAAGAAATTCTAGCCTGTGAGCTGGGTAGTTCAACTGGGATTTTGACAGTGTCCTGCTAGCGAAGGCGACCGGCCTTGCAACCTTCTCTCCATTTTGAAGCTGAGAAAGAACGGCTCCAATCCCATCAAATGAAGCGTCTACAGCAAGAATGAAGGGCTTCTCAAAGTCCGGATGGGCTAGGGTCACACTGTGCGATAGATCACGTTTCAGAGTGTCAAATGCATCCTGACACTCAGACGTCCAGTCGTCTTCTGAGAGCTTCACTTGATTAGAGCGCTTATTCACATGCATCCTCTTGCGTCTGGCTTTTCCCCCGATCTTTTGTTCCGAGAGGAGCTTGAAAAGGGGCCTCGCCTTAGCGGAGCAATCTTCGACGAAATGCTGATAATACAGCACCATCCCCAAGAATGATCGAATCTTCTTCTGCGAGGGAGTGACACCATCACTGTCCATCAAGTCAGACACCTGTACTTGGTTAATGGCTTCAACCTTTCCAGGATCTGTCTGCACCCCTGACTCAGAGATGACATGCCCGAGAAACTTTACGGATCTCCGCAGGAAGTGGCACTTTTTCGGTGCCAGCTTGAGGTTATGGTTTTTCAGACGAGAGAACACCATCTCCAAGCGCTCAAGTGCTATCTGTTCATTCGGCCCAAAGACCAAAAGATCGTCCAAGTAGCACAAGAGGCTGGTGAAATTCTCATCTCCAAAGATTGAGAGCATCATGCGCATGAATGTAGCTGGGCTGTTGGATAAACCCTGAGGCATCCGGTTGTATTCATGCAAGCCAAACGGGGATGAGAAGGCAGTATACTTCTTGTGGTCCTCATGCATGGGCACATTGTAGAAGCCAGAGGTGAGATCCATGGTGGAAAAGAAGACATTTCCCCCCAGTGCAGCGAGGGCATCAGCCTGATGAGGCAGCGGGTGAGCATCCTTTAATGTCCTAGCATTGAGCCATCTGAAATCTGTGCAGATGCGCAGATCTCCATTTTTCTTCCATACGAGGACAAGGGGTGATGCGTACTCGCTGGAGGACTTGCGAATGATGCCTTTTTCCTCCATTTCATTGAGAGCTGTCCTCAGCTTCTCATAGTGGCTTGGTGGCACTCTGCGGTAGGGCAAACGGAATGGCTTCTCATCCACTAGATGTATCTTGTGCACAAAGTCAGTTGCCTCTCCACAGTCCATCTTATTTTGTGAAAAGATTGATTCATGTCTCTCAATGATCTGGAGAAGCCTGTCTCTCCACAGGTCAGAGACTGCGCACAAATCTAAGTCCAGATCAGATAGACCAAGCTCGTCTAATGCTCTCCTGACATCCTCCTTGGACCTCGGTGTCGCAGCACCAGCCATGGATTGAGAGTGAACCTGGATGTGGTCAGGTTGAGACAAATCTTCAGCTGCAACACAGGGATACACATCTGCCAGTTTTGTGTTCCTCTTCAGCACTATGGGCTCATTGGTGGGGTTGATGATTTTCATGGGCAGACATCGGTCGCCCCACATAGGCGTAACAATCCTGCCAACCAAGACTTGTCTGGGTCTGCATCTGGCTTGAGTTGGTTCAACAATCACCGTGCTGCCAACTGACATAGGTGCTGAGGCAGGAAGCATGCCCCACACGAGGTGTTCACTTTGTGGTCGCAGTGTCACACATCGTTGCAATTTCAGCGTGCCAACCTTCTCAGGCACTGTGTCACCCCTCCACCTCTCTGTGTTGGAAAGAAGAGAGAAGAAGTGATGGCAGTCTTCATCAGAGACGCTACTGGGCTCAGACATGAGTCTCCAATAGCCGTCAGTCTTTCTCATCAGTCGGATAATTGTCTTTATGGCATTGCTGCCCAAGATCATGTCATCAGTCTGCCCGGGAACCACGAACATTGGAATGAACATTTTACAATCATACACCTCTACTTCCACATCACATGTAGCTGAAGGCGTGACCTGATGACCCCCACATCCAATAATGATAACATCATCAGCAGAGTACTGTCTCATATCTGGATTTTGCTGAAGGAGGCGCTGCACAGCTGGCACACTTAATGTACATCCTGTCGAGCCACTGTCCATCATCGCCTTCAGAGGAACACCTGCCGCAGTGACAGTGGTGTAGAACAAACTGTCTGACCTTTGAATTCTGTGTGTGCCTTGAAATACGACAGTTTTGCTTGAGGGCACGCTGGCACAGACCGACGCAAAGGCTGACTCAATGTCCTCAATATCACCTGTAGGAGGGACATTAATAGGATCCGCACCGTCCTCCCCCTGATGCAGATCCACTAGTTTCCCGACTGTGCGGATGTGGTGGATGTCTGCACAGGGCAGCTGCGTCTGGAGTGATCAGGTGAGAAGCATTTAAAGCAGAGTTTCTTGTCACGGCAATGAGTGAGTGCAGAATGGTTTGCATCACCACAGACGGCACATGGTAGGTTATTCAGACCCTCAATCCTGGAGGGTTTCCCTCTAGGATGCCTGGCGGTATTAGCTTGGGCTGGAGTAGACCTCTCCAGCAGAACTTTCTCCAGCATGGTAATGACACGTTCAAGAGCAGCCAGGTCTGGTGACTTGGGTGTGTGAGAGTCTTTTGAGGCAGGCGGAGATGCTGCAGTGTGAAGCACTTCAACTTTGTTCACATACACATTCTCGCTGGGCTTCCTACTCACAGCAGCAGCAGCACCCCACGAACCTCTCTCAGAATGTTACTCATCCAGCACATCCTTAACCTCCACTGCATTCCACTTATCGATTATCTTTGACCTGAAAGTTATGGCGAGCTCTTTGGAGGGACAATTCTTTATAAACATACGTGTCACTTCCAGGCTGGGGCAGTGTAGTTCCTTGCCCTGTTCCTTGAGGCGGTCAGCAGCGATATCTGCTGCTTGGTTGAGCCTCAGCCAGTAGTCATACGCATCCTCATTACTCTTTGGCAGTGTAGTGTAAAAGTCTGCTAGGGGAAGAGGAGAACAAGGGACAGCAGCAAAATGCCTACGGAGGGAAGCATAAATGGCATCTGGGTTAAGAGTCACATCAACACCACTGTTCCTCATTGCAAACTTCACAACATCTTTAGCTCGACCTCTGAGGTGAATGAGTATCTCCTCAGCCTGCTGCTCTGGTTTGACATTTGTCCTCTTTACGTAATCCTTCATCAGGTCTTCCCACTCGTGCACATCCACAGTGTCTGAGTCATCTCCTTTGAAGGTTGGAGGCTCTTTCACTTTCCTGTGAGGCGCTAGTTGAATATGTGACAGATCCAGACTGTGTGTAGACACATTAGCTGGTGCAGTATGCACAGGTGGGGTGCTCGATGTGGGCGTACTGAGTGTTGAACCGAGGCGTGCAACTATACTATCTGCCAGCTGCTGGCCAACATGTTTAATTATGTCACTCATCTGACTGACTACATCAGGTGAAGGTGAAACAGAGTTTTGTGTGAGCGTAGCAGTAACCTGTGTGCTCGGTGTAGGTACAGTGTGGTGGCTCTGAGAAGGAACCCCAGCCCCACTGACTGAAGTGGCCTCAGCTAGAACCCGCTCACCCCCCATCACGTGAACAGCACCCCCTGCAACAGGACTGTCAAACTGCAACACCATACCCCTGCCCCTACCTCTACCAATACTAAGAGGCGTACTAGTATTCCCTTGCATGTAGCTCATTTTCAAATCCCACTTGACAAAATCTTATGAAACAAAACAAATACAGTAAAGAATACAACAACACAAAGACTGGTTGAGCAACAACGTGCACCAGTTACGTCATACACTGGTGGGCACACTGTCCACCTGAAAGCACAAGGTAGAAGCCGTCCAGCAAGATGGTCCCGGTCCGGGGTGAAGAGCCAACTCCAGAACAACGGGTCACGGCACCAATGTGACGGGTCACAGCTATCTGTGAGATGCAGCTCCACACTACTGTCGCTTCTACAGACCACAGACGACGACCAGGTGGATTATGGGGTGTTTTATTACAGCTCTTTCCTGCAACACAGCATACAGCAGCACAGTGGTGAGGGACAGTTCAACATCACAGTCTCGGGATAACAACATCACAGTGAAGTCCTCTTTTTTCTGTGCTGTATTTAACAGTAAAATAAAATAACAAAATCTGTTCATATAAAACAAAAATAAAAATTACATCTTAGTGTGATCGTATAGTGTATATTGTTATTCCATAAATCATAAGTGAAAAATCCCCACATAACCATTATGTGACATGAAATGTCTTTTAAGAACACATTCAACATTTACCATGAGGTAAGTATAAAAATCACAAGTGGCTCATTAACATTACATTCAGAGATAGATAACAAATGTGAGCCATTTAGTTGAACAATGAAAAAGGCTGTTCACAGACTGGTATACAAAAAAACATTATGAAAAGTTACATTAAAAAGTGCACAACATATTACCTGCAACACAGCATACAGCAGCACAGTGGTGAGGGACAGTTCAACATCACAGTCTCGGGATAACAACATCTGACACGAGGGAAAACATTTAAGCTAGTTTAGCAACATTAACAAGTCTCTAACATCATTTTACGGTCTAATAAGTCACAGTAAATGCTCAAAACTGTTAGCATGGGTCACAGTGAGTATTCGACGCGGTAAAATATAAAGTAAAACCATCGGGAACATTAAAGGAAATAATTAATTATCCCGGACAATGCAAGAGGACGTCTTACCACAGTGAAGTCCTCTTTTTTCTGTGCAGTACTCACACCAACCACTGCGCTCGTTAAAGGCGGTGTTGCACCTTTTTCTGCCATAATTTAACAGGCATAGATCTACTCCGTTACATATATATATATATATAAATATATATATATATACTTTTCTGCCTCTTTAATGCAGAGACTGGGGTTGAAGTTCGTCTCCCACAGAAGGGATGGCTGCTTGGAAATTGGCTCACACCACCTGAAACACAAAGGACAGATTGCAGATATACCAAGGCAAGACAACAGCTAAGCCCCATACCTGTGCATAGCCCTTCAGCAGGACAAAATTGTCAACATATTCTGTGTTGTACCTTCCTGTAGAGTTTGAGTTATCAATGCAAAGGTGTTCCAAGTGCACATGGCAAGTTAACTTAATATGTAGTTCATTCTGTAATATCCCCAAAATTGTTCTGCACTTGGCCAACTGAAGCTGATGAAGACCGAAAAACCTCCCACTTCCACATAAAAAAACAGTACACACCAACCTTTAGCAGTTGCGTGGACACCTCACTGAATCTGAAAATCTGAAAATCTTAAATCTTACTCTTAGTAAGAGTAAATGCCCAGTCAGTTGGCATGGACTGAAACATTAGACCACACCTTGTCTCATCAGAGAGCCACATAAGCAAATTACTCAATGCAGCACAAATATTTTCATGCGTCTTGCCATTCCTCATTTTTTATATATTTTTTTACATTTAGGAATCTGGTGGCTTTCTCCCCATCGGATCATCCCCGCAACATCTTGACCTTCCCTTACAAACCAGCAATACATTCACACAGAGCAATCATCCAAAATACCTTAACAGCTAATGAAATTGACACCGTCATTAGTCACAGTTTGTGAACTGCTTCAAACAAAGGAACTCTGCTGGTATCACAGCTGCATACATATATTATGTTTTGTTAAAACAGTCTGACTTGGATCCCTTTACAATTAAGTAAAGCTTGAGATTTGACAACATTCATGCTTCTTAAAGTTGAAGGCGCAAGAGTAGCACTTACGTCTCGGTGTCACTTCTTGGACTGTCACTGCAGGTGGATCCATCGCTGACACATTGGCGGAGGAAAATACATAAAATTGATACAAATTAGTACACGACTGAACTACTTGACTGAAAAGGAAGACACCAACATATTTGTAGAGCTACAAGTGTGTTATCTAAGCTGTATTTCCGATGACAATCCACATTAGCCTATGAAGCAGCTCTGTGGTGTACTCGAGAGAAATCAGCCATATCCATTCCCTCACTTGAGTAGCTTAAAATTAATATTCAGGATATCGTATATAGCCCCTTTAAGGAAATTATCTAATTAGAGTTTGAAACAGCAAGCAGGTTCAGGTTTATCAGCATTAAATTTAATTCTCCGGTCCAGCTTTCCCCAATAAAGTATTGTTGTGTTTTGTTGAAATTGTTTTGTTTAATCAAGTCCCTAAGAAGGAAGTGCTCGTGGTTGATGGATCACAGAATCACTGATTTTGGACAAGAAATTTGAATTCAGATGGATTCAATTGGCTAGTTCAGTTAATCTTTATAGTATAATCTAATATCCAATATTAGTTATATTAACGGAAGTGGTGCCCCATTCGAGAAAAATAATCAAAGTTTGGATCAGTTTAGGCCCTTAATCACGCTACACATGTGATTTAAAAGCTGTGGCGAATTTTCTTTTCTCCAAACACAAAGGGGGAGATAACATAGCATTCAGGCAGCATTTCAGCATAGATGAGATCGACACACAAACACAAATTATGTTTGTCAATTTAAAAAATCGCCATCTTGTGGCCGTATGGTGCAATTGCAATGATTTGGCTTGGTGTCATTAAATTCTATTTGGCCTGACCTTTCAATAGTCCTTAAATTCACGTGCATCTCATACACTGTCTCATCACGTTTGTATCATACATTTTGAATTGGTATTTTCGGCAAAAACCTGAGACAGAGGCCTAGTGATGATTTAAGGTATGTCGAAAATCATGTCAGCGGAATCCAACCTTCAACTGTTACTTCTGCTCTGACTGGCTCTTTCCTGCTCCTTCCTGTTTCTGCACAAGACAACCAATAATTAGAGAACTATCTGGTGTCATAGCAGACAAACAAGAGGACGTGCATACAGCATGAGAAACAAGACTGTAAGATACCATGACCACAGTAACTATTAGAAACAGTGATCCATGTGTTGTAAAACATAATATTTGGTTGTAAAACATAATGGTGTATTAAATGATATACACGATATATACACCATTACTAAATTATTCAAGAACAAAACATTGATCTGTATCAACCAAAAGGTGAAGAAAATAGACAAAATATATATTAAAATATATATGAATATATATGCACATATATAATATACATTTCAAAATATATATCATATCATATATTATATAAAGAATGGAGATAGATTTGTAAAAATTATTTGGCTGTCCCAACATTTTGGGCAAAAAATATATACATTTTGAAAATGCTTCAACCCCTAATTTCAACATTTTTTGCAGGATCATCCATGTCTATCTGTGTGTGTGTGTGTGTGTGTGTGTGTGTGTGTGTGTGTGTGTGTGTGTGTGTGTGTGTGTGTGTGTGT
>JAOPJI010074808.1:0-10106 GCA_027122695.1 Merluccius productus | reverse complement strand
ACCACCACCACCCCCACCTCAACACACACACACACACACACACATACACACACACACACACACTCATACCCCCATACAGAAACTTGACTGTACACTGCTTTTTTAACACTTTTTCACACTTTTGCCACACTTTTCTCTTTCCTTCTTCTCTCTCTCTCTCTCCACACGCGTCATTCCCTACTCCCTGCTTCAAGAAGCTCATGTTTGTACAGAGGACCAAAAGTAGATATTTTGATATTTTAAAGATATAGTCTATATATGATACACTACTTTTGTTTGTTATCTTTGTGGGACGGAGGGCGTGCGGGCGGCGGGTTTTTCCAATGTGATTATCTTGTGAATTCTTCTGTGGGTAGCTCCTCTTTTCTGATTGGTTTATAGACTGTGAAATGGGATGTAGGCGGGGACCAACTTTGTTCTTAAAAGAGTAAACATGTACTCGAACCATCGCTCGTCGTGTGGATAAAGCGAGGGTTTTTGAAAAATATGAAGAAGAGACGGGGGGGAAAAAAAACGCTCCAACTGGAATACATTTTTTTTGTTCCCTTTTTTAGTTTTTCGGGTTATTTTCGTCGAAGTTTCGTTTTCCTGTGGTGTAAATGCTGGGAGTACCGTGAACTACTGGTGATCCATAGGAGCGTGTCTGACCTCAGTGGATTCCATCGCATGCTTTATTCACCGCTTCTGCGTTTTACGTCACCGCTTCGAAAACCTCGGACCCGACACTCCCACTATTGCCTACTGAGCTGCTGCGATGTTCCTAAAAGATGCATACTACTGTACCTTTTTCTATTTTTTTGTTAGATTTTTTTTTTTTTCTGTCGCGGAAAAGCGAAGATGTCGCATTGTACGAGATCGACTTCACTGGTGAAATTTGTTTTTTTATTATTAATTTATTGGTATTTATTGTGCTTTTTATTTTTTGATCTTTAGATGTTCTTATGCACCTGTAACATGAAATTGTCTTAAAGAGATATGAAATGTTTTAAACGGTCACAGTACTACTGGGGGGAGGGGAGGGGGGGGGAGGGGGGCAAACTCTCTGGCTCTGTTCACGCCACACGTTAACATGCAATCTGAACGGCTTGTCTGAATAGTGAAGAACAACTACAGAGCCCAGGCAGCTCGGTGTGTACACACACACCGAGCTGCTCCCTTCCAACAGACCGTTACACAACAAACTCATTCCAACTCGTCTACGCTACGTGAGTCCCAATCCACCCCCCACGCACTCACGGTTACTATAGTGAACCGCTGAACTGTAGACGCATTCACAGTAGCTACAAATATGCCTGAAACCACCGTTTCTGTTTATTCCTGTTCGTATGACTGTTTGTAGCACCAGCAGCTGCACACTTTCATCCATAGCGACTTAAAGCGCCCCTAGTTTACCACCAGGTGTGAGTGTGATCAGCCATTATGTGGCTACCCTCTAGTGATGTCACAAGTGGGAGTGTCCACCGGGATGTACGATGGATAGATCAGCCTACCAGTTGGTACAGTCCACTGTGTAAGCTGGTAGACTGATCTAAGTCGTCATACGTCTGGGTGGACACTCCCACTTGTGATGTCGCTAGAGGGGAGTCACATGACCGTTTTGAAACGGGTTGTAATGGCTGATCACACTCACACCTGGTGGTAAAGTAGGGGCGCTTTATCGGGCAGAACATCTTGCTCAGGCTGGGGATCGAACTACCCTGTCCCATCCCCATACTTACTTATCACACATCACCGTGACAACGGAATGCAGACGATGGGCACTCACTTAAATTGACTCGCGTCAATCAAGGGATGGGATTCTTTTATTGTTATGATTATTATTATGAATTATTATGATGGTATATGGATAGGTGGCCCAGATTGCATGGCTAATGCAAGGCGTAGAACGGGGGGCAACTGTTACGGAGAGACTTGAAATGTATTTAGAGTAATTTTTTTATGTTATTTTTTTTTTATGTTTTGAAGAAAAACAAATGACCTAAACAATAATTATCTGACACAGATAATTGAAACGGCTAAATGTAGAAATGGCTTCATGGTTGCCCAGCACTGAACTAATGCTAATGCTGCCAGCATTCACACTGTAGTGTTAATTTACAATGATCGTGTATATTGTGTTTGGTTCTGTATGTATGAACCCATTTAGACATGCATTTCCTAATGTTGTTTTTTACTCCTGTCGTAAAATTTGACTGCCCAAACCCCGCCCCCCCCCCCAAAAAAAAGTCCTCATTGATAGTTTGAGGAGCGTTGCACTGACTGACCTTAACCTACCACTCGGTTCTCCTAACACCGCTCCTTGAGTCGCGCTTCATGCGGAGCGTTTTTGATTCGTACACGCCGCGTGTAGCGAGAGACCCGACACGTTAACGCTTACGGCGATCTCCCCGATCGCTGCTTAGACTTACAAGCGGGGATCGTTTACTTTGCTGGAAACAAAAGTTTAAGCTGAAAAGTTTGTGATTATTTCTCCTTTTACTTTGACCAGTCCCTAAATATGTTGTCCGTTGCTACCCGACCAACACCCAACTCCCGCAAACACAGGTTGACTCTGCAATCAGTTGGCTCCGATACCCAAAGACCTTAGAGTTTTTCAGTGATGTGGGTTTTACTAAATAACTTGATATATGTTCCTCAATATATACTATCTAGATGGTGCAGAGAGGTTCATGTGGCCATTCTTTAGGATTTTTTTTTTTTTTTTGCTCATCGCAGCATTTGTTTGACATTTGTTTTCTGTTTGTTATTTTCCAACTGAAGTCTCAGACTTGCTGGTCATATGAAAAGCTGTAGATGTTCCTTTCTGTGGATTTTTGTGCCTGAAAACGTCTTTTACGAATATGTAAAAAAAAAAACTAAAAAAAACATTAATTTTGTGCTTTAGAATTGTGAAGAGCTCCGTGGCCACGCCTCCTGAGTGCCGATTGGTTCTTCTTATTTTCCTCAAAATACGTGCCAGACGGTGAATCACGTTAGTTTTTTTTTCTTTCTAAATGCCTGCCTGGTTAACACTGGACTTATGCCACTGCTGCCAACACACACGTTGATTTGTTCGCATATTGTAAGACATTTTGTTTTGTAAAAAAAAACCACAAAAAAAACAAAAAACTAAAATACGTTTACAAATGAACCCATCTCACGCTAGATTACTGAAACATAAGCTACTCCAACGTAACTCGATGAATACAGCTCGACGTCAGGGCAATGACTCACCATCTGCACAAAACAGGCAGCTTCAGTCACCCCCCCCGCCCCCCATAGCAGACTCCAGTGCCTTTGATTTTTCACCCTATTAGCCAGAGCACACCATTGGTCTCTGTTGGCCTCCGAAAATACAAGGCTGCTCAGTGCATGTCTCGCGGAAAACTGCTGCGACCGCCGAGTCGGAAAACACACACACACACACACACACACTAGTTTACACTTGGTGGATAACCTTGCGAGATGGATCGAGCATTTTACTGTATTACATGTGGGCTACGACTCTTGAGGAAAAGAAGGGTAGCATCAACGACGCTATCCAAAACGAGATACATTTTCTTCACGATTGTGATTTTTCCTGTTTTTGTTCTTTTTCGGTTTTAGTTTGTGTAAAATATTTGCTCCTCCGGATGCTGTGTTCAGAGGTCCTGGGCTGTGTTCAAGTGCCATCGGTGTGTTGAGTGGTGGCCGTCTGTAGCACACTCTAACGCAAGCACAAGTATTTGGCAGTGGCATTTGAGGATGTTGTTGTTGTTGTTGTTGTTATTATTGTTGTTCAATTTACCCTCGATTCGAAAAGGAAAAAAAAATGTAAATAACTAATTGGAATTTTTTTTATTTATTTACGTCTTAACTATTTGATTTTGTCCAATTTGTATTTTTTATTTGATCAAATGGTTGGCGGCCGTGCTTTTGTGGTTTTCCTCTCATGTTTCTCTTTTTGGATAATTGTATAGTATCTAATATATACACACGGACTCCATGTGGCTCTTCTTGTGTGCGGTTAAAATTAATTTCTTAGTAGACGGTATCTTTTCAAATTTGGCGAGAGCAAACCAATGCGTTTAAAAGGGTGATTTGTATCGTGTATTTTGCATTAAAAAAAAGTGACAACTGAGGGACTTTTATATTTCTAAAGACATAATATTATTTAGTGTGTCGTATTGATGAATATAGGTACTATTAAAGACACATGTAGTTTTGTTTTCTGAATATTTCAGATCTCGGCTCAGGCTAGCTTATTAGTGTTGTTTTCTTAAAATTTGTGGCTTGTCTTTATCAGTAATAAACTTTTTTCTTGTTGAAAGCCTGTCGTTTCTGAGTTTCATCGTATACCAAGTAGGGATGCACCCATCAGGTTTTTGTAGGCCGATACCGATCACCGATTTTGTTTTTTTGGTTAGCCGATCCGATATCTTTTTTAAGTTTTTTTTTACGTTGAATTATAGGCTACAATTATCTTTTTTTCATTACCGGTAATTCCTTTAAAATACAAACCTACATAAAACCTATTCCTGTAGTATGGAAGACAGTGGAAGAGTCATGTGATCGACAAATTTCATCTTGATCGGCCAATCACATGTTCAGGGCGTATATTGGCCGATAATGATCAGTGGCCCATCGATCGGTAGAACACTAATACCAAGTGGTGAATGTGCACACAATCTAAAACCGTCAAGTCTTTAACCGTAGTTTGTCTATTGATTTTATTTGTCATATTCACACATAACGGACCTCTTTCATACCAAGTATAATTCAGAATGCCACGACATACCGAGGACAATAGAGACTTTGATAATCAACACTAGCACAAAATGTAGGCCTACAGTATATTATTTTACAGTTGAAATATTTTCACTGAACCGGTTCAATGGTGGAAAGGTAGCAAAGCGTATAAAATACATCAACATCAATGGGAACAGTGACGCCAGGATCTTTTAAATGCTTTTGCTTCATAATGCTGAGACATGACAAAGACAATATGAAAGATTGACCTTTGCTTCACCAAAACCTCAAACATTTCAACCACAAATAATTACCATTTATTTTGGGGCACCCAAAAACCTGAAAAGGGTCAACACACACATCGCTCCCTGAACCCTCCTAAAGACTTTTCCCTCGAGGACAAACCCCTCACTTTGGATGTAGTTTGGCATCACTATGGCTTCAACTTCCTCACAGTTAACCTTGTGTCCCCATGCGAAGGAATATTTGGGGTGCCATTGAAATTGTTGATTTAGTGTGCAGCATGTTAAACTGACTTACTGGGATGTCAAAATCAATACTAGGCTATGGTGGGTTTTTTACATTGATTTATCAAAAACAGTTGGCAGTGGAGGATATACAGATACAAAACACAACCACATATGACTGAGACCATACAATATACTGTGACAAACATGGTTAACATTAATTGAGGTGATAATACATTTGCTAATAAAAAGAAAATGACTAGTGTGGGTTAAAATAATACCTGACGTATGGTTAGCTTTCCATTGAGAAAAATGTCAGGAACTTGATTTTAGGTTTGAAGCAAAAAAAGGTTTATAATAGCACTGACAAATGCAAATGAACTGTCTTGGAAGACGAGCTGAGGTATGTCCATAAAAAAAAGCCCTGTTCAGTAACTATCGATCAGATAACCGAACATTCAAAGCCAAGCAAGGACACATTTCTTTCTTGAATAAAACTAATTCGCCATTTTCATTTACCTTGCGAAGACCAAAGTCTGGCCCCTTTATAAACATGTACCCGCTATAAAACCATCTCTCATGCTACACTTGTACTTTAGAATCTATTGTAAGATATGATTTTTACTTATTAAAATGATTCCCAAAGTAATCAGTTGCCTCATGTGTCTTCACACACACTCACAACTAAACCGTCCAATGAACACCTGCATGCAACATCTCCCAGCACATTTCCTGTCTTCAACGTTCAGCATCTTACTTACAAAAGCATTTTACGGTAGCATAAAGTTAATTACGTTTTATAACAAAACAGAAATTAGCATAGTACATGACTTTACATACATGTCCAACGTTCATTAAAAACAAGACAAACGTGTGTACGTTCGGAGCACGTATCTGCACCAGGGAGCGCCAGAGACTAAGAGGATGTTCCTAACACCCTACATCCGGTTTAATGAGTCAGTGCCCTCCTGTGTTTCAGTCCAATACAGATGGGTCTTCAAAGTAAAAGCCTGACATAATGGTGGCGAACTCTGCTTCCACTTAAGTATGGCAATTTATTTTTTTTATCGATTTTGAATGCCTTTTTTTAATAGTTTTGTTTATTGTTTTCACATTAAATGCATATAAGAAGTACACTACAACAGCAGCATGTCACCTTCCCTTAAACCCTCCCTAGTATAGCAACGATGCTGCTGAAATAAAAGTCAGAAAGACTGACATGCGATGTGCATTGTTTTGGGAAATATGCCTCATGATATACAGTCTCTAGAAGGGTCAAATTCTACTTTTTTCCAATGGTCTAGTGCCAAAAAAGTAAACAAAAAAATAAACGCAATAAATCCCAATATCCAAATCATAATACATGTAGAATCAGCACCCAAGTACGGTGATAGTATGGAATCGGGAAATAAGCGCATCCCTATTTTCCCCCCCCCCCCCATGCTAGTTCCTGAGCGTCGCGGCCGGGGGCTCAGTCGAGAGGCTGGGGGTCTGCGATGGGCATGGTGTGTAGCACCTCGTCCAGCAGCTGCAGCGCCCGGTGCAGGTGGATCTCGATCCAGCAGGGGGTCTCCTTGATGCTCTGCCGGGGGTAGTCGGGCCCCCAGCCCTTCACGAAGCTCATGCGCAGGATGCACAGTCGCCGCAGGTCATCCACGCCGATGCCCGCCGCAGCCGACAGACCTGGGGGGTGGTGATTAGGTTAGTCTTATACGATGGTCAGTGACAACATAATTACCATACCTGTCTATCTCGTTTTTTCCGGGATTCTCCCGTATTTTACCCTGCTCTGTCCCGCTGTCCTCCCGTTTAAATACTTTCCTGTAAATCTCCCGTATTTAACCTTTATTCTAAAAGGTTTATAAGAACATAAACCATTTAATCACCTACTTGCACTCCCACTTGTGATGTCACGAGAGGGTGTTAGAAGCAGCTTGTAATGGCTAATTACACTTGCGCCTGGTGGTAAAATCGAGCCCTTTAAAATTGTGTGTGTGTGTGTGTGTGTGATCCATGTTTGTTGCCATCACTAGTTCTGAGTCCTGAGGGAATTGGAAGGGTGACTCACTGATGGCCGGAGCAATGCCCCCTACGGAGCCCGGCCCTGGGATGTTGCCGGCCACGGCCGCAGCCTGGGCAGCGGCGGCCGCCTGTGCCGTAGCGGCCTGCTGCTGCATCTGGCGGTGGCACTGGCACAGGTCAAACACCTGGGGGAGACAGAGAGAGACACTTTTGGGATGCACTTTGTGACAATTGCTGTGAAAAGATGCTATACTAAATAAACTTTACTTACTTACTTAAAACTGAGGGAACATGCAATACCCACGGGGGAAAGTGAGCCCCCGTGTAGAAGGTCAGGACCGTAATCTATATCCTTAATCCCGATTTTAACCGTCTTTATCTGAAATTAATCTTATCCTGAGCGTTAATCAGGTCGGCTTAATGACATGCATCTAAAATCCCCACGCCAGTCTAATTGGATGAACGTGTCTTTGCTAAATGAGGGTTTGTGCGGCCGGCCGGCTCACCTTGATGTAAGCGCTGGGGTAGATCTTGTGCACGGCGTCTCCGGGGGCGCGGCCCGCCTCGCGGTCCAGGTAGTAGCTCTGCACGAACACGGCGTGGTCGCTAAGGCAACGCACCCACACGTCCCCCTCGCCCTTGCACTCCAGCTGGACGCCCTTGCCGATGTGAAGCCTGGGAGACGGAGGACAAAATGATACACAAATCAAAGTGTTTCCCCATTTCGATTTAAGACCCGCATCACCCCGTGATTACGTATATACAGTACATGGCTACTGTGCTAAATGTGTGGCTGGCTGGCTGGCTGGCTGGCTAGCTGTCTACCTGGCCCGCTCAATGTTGTCGGTGCGGTGGACGTTGCTGAGCTGTCCCAGGCAGAAGCGGTCTCCTCCGGAGGGGTCCACATAGCCGTCCACCGTCACCGTGGGGCAGGAGGACGGCACCTTGAAGGTCTCCCCCACCTGCACGTCCATCTCAAAGTAGGCGATGGAGCACCAGTACTCAGGAGCTGAGGGGGGGGGGGGGGAACAGCGCCGATACACGATACGTTACTTCATCACAGAGCCAATAGGGCTTGTACATCAGAATGCATCATGGGAGTTCTTGTTTTGGCGAAAATCCTACATCGACATAAATATACCGTAACCTAGGCTACTGAAAAATGTGTCTTGCCGCCACGTCTCGCATGAGAAGCGCTGTGGCAGGTTCAAACAACAACGTCTCCCCGTTATGACAAATCATTTCACGATAAATTACTAAACAACGACCAAACAACCGTGACTACGAACACACTACTCCAATGCTTCCAAAATGGAGGCGGTCATTGCAAGGTGACGTCATGATGTACAAGCCCTATAGTCTTAATGGTTCTTCTACATCCTTTTTGGGATTAAGTGTTAGTGGGTCGTACCTGGGTGGTTGGAGATGGGAGGCTGGAACGCAACTTCATTAGAAACTGGCCCTGAAAAAAAAGACAAAGTAATTGATTTTCTTGCGGTAATAACCGGAATGAGGCTCACAGTAGTGGCCCCCTGTGTGGGGTATGGGAGGGTAACTCACAGTAGTGGCCCCCCCCCGTGTGGGGTATGGGAGGGTAACTCACAGTAGTGGCCCCCCTGTGTGGGGTATGGGAGGGTAACTCACAGTAGTGGCCCCCCGTGTGGGGTATGGGAGGGTAACTCACAGTAGTGGCCCCCTGTGTGGGGTATGGGAGGGTGGTGGTGCTGGAGATGGCCGTTCTGATGCTGTGGCCCAGTGGGGGGGAAGCTGCCGTTCCTGTTCCAGTTGGGGGTGGAATCTGAAAACAAACGCATCCATTTATTATCCACTACACACATTACTAAGCAAGGCATAATGTACAGCAAGCCGGTCATTATTGCAAAATAAAGCCTGAAGATCATTATAAAATTAATATTTTAGTATTTCTTGGCTGCTTGACATCACTTTGGACTGTCTTGTGATGGCATTTGCTATTATTTAGGAAAAATGTATCGTGTGACCAATTGACTTGGAAAAGGAGGTCATACTTGAAGGGCCAGCGGTGATGCCGGCGAACGCCAAGGTGCTGCCTTCCGACGGGGGCAGCAGAGCCGGGGCGCTGAAGCCCTCTGGGGGGCCGGGCCTCGACGGAGGGTGCTGGATGGTCTGCAGGTGGCTCTCGGAGCTGGAGTGAGACTGCTGGTTGTCAAAGTCATACTCGTCCTTGACCATTAGGGGGCCTGGGAGAGAACAAAAAACAATAACAAGGACGCCATGGAGACGAACAGGGATGCCACGCAGCAGACCGACAGGGAGATCATAATTTTCCTACCTGAACTTGACAGCGTCAGCCCTGACAGATCTGTGTGAACCAAAAAAAAAAAAAACACGATTACTCTACCGACCGTTTTTCCTACGCACAAGATATGGACTGATCCTCCGATCAGTCGCTACGAAAGTCGCTACTCACCGATACCTGGTGAAACGACCCTCTCGTAGTGGTAGGGGTTGACGCACACGTTGTCACATTTCAGGTCAAACGCGTACTGGCAGTACTTGACGTGCTTCAGCTCGTTCTTGTGGAGGTCGGGCCAGCGCCACAGACGGGCGTACACGACATGGGGGAAACCTTTACGGCCAGCAACCTTACCAGCAAGAAATAGATTCATGTTAGGTTGTGGAGATACGGAGACATTTTATATTCACGTTTTTAAAAAAGCATGCGGAATCCGTATTTAAATAAATGTATTATTAATAGAGGCTTCAAGCCGAAACACAGCCCACAGCTGACTTCATACAAAAACCAAGACGAAATCATGAGGTCATATTGAAAGTCAAGCCATTCCCACTGGATGTAAATGAACAAAAAATGATGTTCTTGTTTTTTTTAATTGCCTTTTTTTGGGGGGGGGGGGGGGGGGGGGGGGGGTC
>JAOPJI010074763.1:0-10108 GCA_027122695.1 Merluccius productus | reverse complement strand
GAGAGAGAGAGAGAGAGAGAGAGAGAGAGAGAGAGAGAGAGAGAGAGAGAGAGAGAGAGAGAGAGAGAGAAAGAGATTATTCTTCTCTCAGGTTGTTTATTTTATTCATAGCCTCCTGGTTTCATATCCCCATTTCTGCTTTCATCGTCCTCTCTCCATCTTCCTCCCTCTCTCTTTCCCCCTCTCTCTATCTTCCTCCCTCTCTCCCTCTCTCCCTCTCTCTCGCCCCCCCTCCCCTCTTTTTATTCTGGGAGTCACTCTGACAGGCTTGTCTCGTCTCAGCTGTAAATCCTTTCTGTCTTCGACGTTCTCTGGTTTGCATCTCTTTCTTTCGCATGCACACACACAGACACACACACGTATACATTTTCCTATACTTGCGTATGCGTATCATGTTCAATTTCATAATTCATACTCGTAATTTATTTACATTCATTCATCATATATTTACATAGGAAATGTTATCGAATGAAATGTTTTTCTATTTCTTTCTCTATCTTTGAGAGGGTCCCTTTCCATGTGTCTATTCTCGTTGTCTATTCTATCTATCTTCTGCAATATAACATCTTTAATTCTCTCTTCTTTCTCCTGGTGCTCCCATCGGCTCAATGGTGGACAGATTTCACTGCCCTAATGACACCCCAAAGGAAATTCTCTCCTCTCCTCTTGTCTCCTCCTCTCCTCTCCTCTCTGATATTCTTCTTTCATCTCCTGTCTTCTTCTTCTCCCCTCTTAACTTCTCCTCTCCACTCCTATCTTCTGCACTATCCTCTCCTCCCCTCTTCTCCTCTCCCCTCTCCTTTCCCATCAACTCCATTTGTTCTCCTCTTCTATCATCCCTTCTCTGCTATATCCTGTCTGTTCTCCCCTCCTCTGGTCTGCTTTTATCTGGTTTCTTCTCCCCTCTCCCCTCCTCCATCTCCATTTTTCTCCTCTCCTCTCCCCTCTCCTCTCCTCCCCTCCCCTCCATTCCTCTCCTCTTATCTCCTCCACACTCCTCCCATCTCCCTCTCGTCTCCTCTCCTTCGATCTCCCCTCCTCTCCCCTCTCCTCATTACCATGGTTGTGATCTTGGTCCCTACATTCTCCACTGTCTCTGTCAGTCGTTTCCCTGATCATCTCCGTCTGTTGCTCTCACACCATGCAGCTGCAGCTGTCATGGTCCTGGCACATCTACTCCCTCATAGTCCACTTGGCTCTTCTTATCATCCACCATCTTGTATTCTCTATCTTTTTCTTTACAACTCTTGACTATGTCACTTTCTCATATCTCTCTCTCTCTCTCTCTCTCTCTCTCTCTCTCTCTCTCTCTCTCTCTCTCTCTCTCTCTCTCTCTCTCTCTCTCTGCTGCATGCTGGGGGTTTGGGTGTATGAGAGTGGTGGTGATTGGTGAGTGTTTGCTGAGAAAGTGAACTGTGTTTCTAAAACACATTTCACTTTCTTATCTTATTTCTGTTTTCTTTTGCATGAGTTTGATTTGAGTGCTTTGTCGCTGTTTTTTGGCTGTTTGATCGCTAAATTGATGTCGGGTGGGATGACGGCTACTGGGCAGATGTCATCCCTGTCTCTCCGGCACGGGGTTAGGCTCCTACTGGACCTGACTGTGGCGTGGAAGAGGTTCTTCTGGCCGTCGGGGACCAAGTGGGTCACGAAAAACTGTGTTTTTCTTAATGATGTGTATGTACAGGTTTCACCGATGGCTGTCCTGACCACCAGAGTCACAGTGTCCGGTGTCCCCCCATTCATCCCCAACGAAGTGCTTGGGCAAGAGCTGCAGCGATTTGGGAAATTTGCGAGCTTGTTTAAAACTGTTGGGTTGGATGCAAGAATGGGAAACTCAGGCATGTTCTTTTCCGAGACAAGTGTTTATGTTTCTCAACACACCAACTCAGACGTTAGAAGTCGTCTGAGTTGGCTGCGGCTGTGAGCTCACCAGGAGTGGAGGTGGCTGAGCCTGGGCAAACATTGCAGGCTAGCGTGGAGGCTGTGAAGGGCGAGCCGCCTGTTAGTGACAGCCATGAGGAGGATGAAATGGAATATGATTCCAAATCAGGCAGCGCATTGAGTGTAGGTGTGTTGTCTCAAAATGGCGATATGTACAAATTGGATGAAATAAATTAGTTTCTTGATCTGTATTGAATCTGTAAAAGTGAATGATTATTTTCCAAACACTAAAACATGTATAAGCACTGTGTCTAATTTGCAGAAGGTAGTTGGGCTGGATCAACTAGACTGAGACTTTTAGATTGAGAAAGCATGTAACTGCACTGAGGAAGGGCTCTGTTGGCCTAACCCAGAAAGGGAAGAATGTAAAAAGGAGGAGAGTAATTAAGTAAACGATGATCATGCATCACAGGGTGTCTTTGTTCTCCTACCTGTTTCTATTGACTGTTTTTCTTTTTCCTTTCTTTATATTACATATGCAGGGTTTAAGACTCGGCTCCTTGAATATTAATGGTGGGAGGGCTAGACAGAAGAGGGCTTTAGTGTTTGAATTATGTCAACAGAAAAAATTTAATGTAGTTTTCCTCCAGGAAATTGAGTGATTTGAATAATGAGGTAGACTGGGGGTTTATGGTGGAAGGGTCAGTATGTTCTCAGCCATGGGACAAACCTCAGTGCAGGGGTAGCTGTGCTTTTTTCACCTAGTTTAGGAGTGAAGGTGATTTCTACCAAATAAATAGTGGGAGGTAGAGTAGTTTTAGTTAAAGTTAAAGATTTCTGACAGTATTTCTTGGTTTGTCAATATATATGCTCCTAATGTAGGATCTGAACGTTTGCAAGTCTTTAGGAAATTGAGAGAACACACTGTTGTGTGATCAGAGTGAATGTATTGTATTGGGAGGGGATTTGAATTGTACTGTGGATTTTAATGTAGACAGAACAAGTGAGGAACCTCACCTTCAATCAAACACCTGTTTGGCCAGGTTAGTTTCTCAGTTAGATCTGATAGGCATATGGAAGGTTAAACATCCAGCCATAAGACAGTACACTTGGGTCAAAATGCTCAACAATAGAGTAAGAGCAACTAGGTAAGATAGGTTTTATTTGTCACAGGTTATTAGCACAGGCTGCTCAAGAGTGCTATTTATCCTGTTGGTTTTACAGATCACCATCGTATCACTTTGGATCTATGCCTCTCTCCTACTGTAAGTCAAAGTCATATTGGCGTTTTAATGTAAAACTTTTACAAGACAGTGTTTTCTGGGAAAAATGTGTGTATTTCTGGGAACATTGGAGAGCCAAAAAGAGGGAGTTTGACACCCTGAGCCAATGGTGGGAGGTGGGAAAGGCTTAAATTTGTGTTTTCTCTCAGCAGTACACTTTTAACTCAACTGCAAACATTAGAGCAGCCTTGAACAAGACATACAAAGTATTGAAAGTAGTATGCTTAGTAATAATAACCCTGATAAGACTACATTGTATAATAATAGACAGGAATTAGCTGCGCTCTTTCAAGAAAGAGTTAAAGGGGCTATGATTAGAGACCGCTTTGTTAGTTTAAGGGACATGGATGCACCAAGCTCCTTTAATTTGGAGAAATTGGTGTAATTGAGAAAGCAGATGGTGATCAGGAGTGTGCCGCAGAACTTTCTCAGTAGCTGATTCAGCTGGGGCCTAGCGAGCGGACTCTGACCTCAGTCTGGAAGAGCTCACTGCTGCAGTTGGACAGTGGCTTCAGGTCGGGCACCTGGTATCGATGGTTTGCCAGCGGATTTCTACAAGTGTTTTTGGAGGTATTTGGGAACTGACTTTCTGGATGTATTATCAGAGTGTTTTCGACGATGCTCACTACCAGCTTCCTGTCGACGGGCAGCCCTTACTCTTCTCCCTAAAAAAGGTGGCCTGGCTTTACTTTGTTTTTATTCTTCTTACTACATGTATTGCTCCTGCTGCTTGTTTTTATTGATTTTATGTCAAGCACTTTGAACTGCATCTCTTGTATGAAATGTGCTATATAAATAAAGTCTTACCTTTACTAAAGAACTGGCGCCCGGTGGCTCTTTTATGTATGGATTCAAAAGTACTGGCAAATAGACTGAAGGAGTATCTGGAGATCCTAGTCCATAGGGATCAGTCATATTTCATGTCTTTGCGAGATGTCTTTGATGTATGTAAATTGTATAATGTTGACATTGGTATCTTGTCTCTTGACCAAGAGAAGGCCTTTGATCATGTTGACCATAGTTTTTTGTTTTATACCTTGAAAGCTTTTGGTTTTGGAGAGGGTTTTATTACTTGGGTGGGACTGTTGTATGAGGGGGCATTATGCATGGTTAAGGTGGGGGGTGGGTTAAGTCAGCTCATTCCGTTTCAAAGGTGTATTAGGCAGGGTTGACCCATCTCAGGACAACTTTATTCCTTGTCGATAGAGCACCTGTTATGTAGGTTAAGGAGTAGGTTAGCGGGACTCTCCCTACCAGGACTACCACAGAGCCCAGCCTTAGGTGTGTCAGCTTATGTGGATGATATAGTTAGTATTTTTTATAAAGGATCAGAATGATGTCCAGGTTGTAATTGATAGTTTAGTGTTATTTGAGAAGGCCTCCTCTGCTAAGGTAAACTGGGAGAAGAGTGGGGCCTTACAAGTGGGGCATTGGCATGAGAGGGCAGCTCCCAGTCTGCCGGGGGGAAGAGGAGGTATGACATTTCTGGGTGTGTATTTGGGGTCAGAAGACTTTCAGAAACATAATTGGGAGGGTGTAGTAGAAAATGTGTGTGCCAGATTGTCTAAGTGGAGGTGGCTGTTACCCCAGTTGTTCTGGTTGCCAATCATTTGGCTGCCTCGATCATTTCCAATCATTTGGTTGCTTACATCCTCAAGGCGCCTCATCGAAGAAATACAGGGGACTATTTTTTTTCTGGTCTGGACAACACTGGATTTGGGCAGCAGCTCTGTACTTACCAGTAAATGAGGGTGGACAATGTTTGATAGATATTCCTTCAAGGGTGTTGGCTTTCAGACTTCAAGCTTCACAAAGGTTCCTATACCACTTTGGACTGAGCTGGCTGGATTGATTCCATTTCACCGATCGGTTCTAGAAGCATGGCAGGTTTTTAAAGCAACTCGGGTACCTGACCCAAAACCAGGAATGTGGATATTTGAGGAACCTTTGTTTCATAATGCATGCAATGTCAATGCAAAAAGTTTGTCCATTGCCAGTTTTCAGTCTTGCCTGCACGGCTGTCTGAAACTTGGGCATTTGATGGCGGCAACTCAGACAAATGTGGATCTTCTGGGGGAAATGGCAAAAATAAGGTCCTCTAGGCTGTTGTACAAGATAGTGGAGGTCTGCGCCACCCTGTTGGGGTCGCTCGGAGCGTTTGCTGAAGACCATGCTCTCTCTGACCAATGGGATTATGAATGTGAGTATAGTTTCCCTTCGATGACCGTCTCTCCTGCTGTCAGGAGAGACAGGTGTGTGTGTGCTGTCCTGCATGTACTATCCTCCAGTGGAGGATAGTACATGAGGCGATAGCTACGTACAAACATGTGGCACACCTGGATCCTAGCACTGGAGTGGGTTGTCCTTTCGGAGTAGAGTCACTGTCTGTAGATCCTGTTTTAATGTTGAAAGGGCTGCTGGCAGGTCGCCTTAGGGTTGAATTTGCCTACTACAGATTAACTGGTAACTTGGATGGCTTTTTGTGTACTTGGGGTCTAGGTGGTCTGCTGTGTTTTGTTGAAGATGAGATGTTGTGCTTTTCTTTTTGAAATACTTTTCTTTTTCTTTCTTTCTTTATTATTATTACTTTTATGTATTTATTTTTTGTGTGTGTAGGTGTTTGTGTGTTTTTTAAATTAGCTTTCTTTATAAGGATATTAAAGATAGTGCTATGTTTTGATTGTTGTTTTGATTTTTGTATATGTATATGTATACATACCTTTGTACTAAAGTAAAATCATTGAAATAAAGGAGTTTATGAATTTGAATTCTCTCTTTCTCTCTTGCCATGACATGAACAGTGATTCACGCACATGCAGTACTAATGGACAACCAGGAGATGGCTGCATTGATGTAGGATAACCAATACTTTAAGCTGCAGCTGCCACTGACATTGAAATTAATGGTTTATGAAGTTTCCACTTAATTAATCACACTTTGAAACTTGTTCATGCTAAAATGTGAATCGTTATGACATTTTTATCATGACATTCATGTATTTCATAATGAGGTTTATTGTCTATGTTTATTATGTCATTTGTCACAGTCATTTGGAGTCCTCAGTAAAAAAATTGAGGTGTTGATTCTCAGTGTTCTCAATAAAATGGTAGACCAAAAACACAATCCTTTGTAATGAGGGACGTATGAAGGGGCTGTTGAGGGACCAATACAAAAACTCGTCTGTTGTATCCTAGGAAATACCCTCCATTACACAACATCTGAATAAAGTTCAAATACTTGTTTGCTTGATACAATAGAGGCACAGCCAATGGGAACAACAGGAAGGAGGTCACTTGGACGACCTCGATTCCTAGCTGCCCCTGTTGCTTAGCCCCAGACCACTGCAGGGGCCCAGGTCTAAAGGTCACTACAGGTTGGGGGGGGGGTCAGTCTGAGGGTCACTACAGTGTGTATCAGGTGGAAGGAGAAGGAGGGTTGCGACCCCCCCATTGTAGTGATCACGACATAAGCCGGCAACGCCACGCTCCTCCAACAAACCTCCTACCTTCCTCTGCTGTTCCTTTATGGCGAGGGGGTGGGAGGGAACTCAATGACCCTGCAAACGGGCCATTTAGAAACCAGAAGATAAACGACAAGGGGGACATAATTGTATTATGATCCATGAACCAAACATTTGAATTTCTGAAGCATCAAGCATCACATGTTTGGTATTTGTACTTGATGAACTTGAACTGACCTAAACAATTAATCGATTATACAAAAATGTATTAATTGTTGCAGCCCTAGATGCAGGCCTGGCACCACAAGGGGCCAAAATATTGAGCACTTTGCTAGTGCTATGTTCTTATGTGAGTGCTCTGAATAATACATGTTGTGGAGTGTGTGTGGTTGATAGCTGGTTTACAGCCTCACCTGGCCTGAGTCAGACTGATTAGACTCTGGAGCTGGGTGAGACTGCACACCTGTGGTGCATGAGCAATCATGGCAACCAGGATAAATTATCAACACACTCAGGAGTGATCCTCTGTCATGGCAGCATATACCATCTGCTTGGTGTATACAACCATCATGCCATCTCCAATAAATGCCTCTTTAAATCAACATCTACCTGTCATGTGTCGAAGGGCCCCAGCAAAGGCCACTGCGGTGGCGTGTGGCAGGGGTAAACTGCCTCACGTATTCTTTGATTTTGAAACAGTCACCTTATGTTGTTATTTAGCCTTTCCGAGGCTATTGCATGGTGAAGTCAATGCATTTTATTCTATGAAAACAATTGCCCCTTCGCCTAGATGGAACAATGGATGGGTGAATGAAAGTGATAGATGGATGACTGATGGATGCACAGGCCTGTGCGAGTAACCAGCCTATTCAAAAGAGCTCGACTAGAGCTCAGTCCAGAAAACATGCTGTTAGCATGATGCTGTGATAGTATGACGATGAATGCAGAATGAAACAGATGGAGTTCTGTACTTTGCTGTACTGCTAAAATATCGCCATGTTAGCAAAAAGGCTGATGTTTCCTTGGTTCACACACACAACAGAAAATAAAGGAGAAAGGAGGAAGAACAGGCGAAAGTTTCAATGTCACTCACTTGTTTTATGATTTAATATTATGTAAATAAATACTATGTATTGCTTCTTCAGTGTGATGACTGACAGCACCTGCCCAGGAATTCCATAAGTCTCACAAATCACAACTGGGAAAATGCTATTCTATTCATATTTCTATTTCTAATGCATTAGTGTGCTTTGGACCCATTCATTACTCCATGGCTCCGTCCACACTAAGGGTCCTGTGTTCTGAGGTAACAGCACATGCTCCGTTGTTCCCTGGGAAACGCTGGGCTCTGTCCCATATGGGCTGAAAGTGCTAATGAGATGTGGGACAATGTTGTCTAGAACATAGCTACATTACCACATTCATACACACTCAACTGACCTGGCACACAGTTTCTGTTTGCCAGCTATAAACCTGAGCAAACAGAAATCTGAGCAAACTCACAACCAACATCCATGGAGACGTATTACAGTGAGTCTACTTTCCCACTATGAAGAAAACAAGAGAATTATCTGAACAAAGGACTTAACAGCTCAGCAGGAGCTGTGGCATTCCATATATTGGGGATGAAAGTGAAGAGAATTCATTAAAAGGGTAAAAAAAAAAAAAAAAGCACTTTTTCATTTAAAGGGTGAGGGAGGGGGGTTGGTGGACTCTGATTGGCTGCTTGGGAACAGCCTATGGTGGAGCCACACAAAAGAGTGTTCTGGGGTACAAAAGGCTTAGCTCCAACACTAGGTTGAACCCCCTACACACACACACACACACACACACACACACACACACACACAGCTCCTCTAGACCTAATATTGCTGTCTGCATCTTTAGGGCCATTAATGAAGGAGCCCATTCAAGCTCACTGACAGATTACGGCTGAAGCATGAGACCAAAGAGAGACCCTCCCACTAAACGTCTTTCTCTCCCTCGTCCGCGAGAGGGAGAGAAGGGAGAGGTGTGAGAGGGCAACACAAGGGCAAGGAGGGGTATGCATGTGGTGTTCTGCTTTCAAGGGAATGCTGGCAAAGCATCTTTTATTGGACATGTACAAGATGGGATGTTCTCATTTGATCTGCTCTACTGTACAGTAACCTAGCTACTGAACCAAGAAATGTGTGTGTCAGTGGCACCTGCAGAACATATTTACTGGGGGGCCAGAATTTAGTATGGGGGATTAGCAGGACGTAGGTCACTGCCAGGCTTATGTGGGATCCAGCAGTCCTACTATGTTATAGCAGAACTTCTGATCCAGTAGTCCTATGTTATAGCAAAACCTCTGATCCAGGGGTCCTACTATGTTATAGCAGAACCACTGATCCAGGGGTCCTACTATGTTATAGCAGAACCACTGATCCAGCAGTCCTAAAAGATAAGATATACTCATTTTATGGGGACCTATTATGCTGGGGTTTTTTGTAAGCTGTTCCCTGCGATCTTTACAAGAAGTTAGTGAAGTTCATTATTAAAAATATTAAAAACTCCTAAATCCAGCTTCTGTAATGTATCTGTATGTCTGCCACTCATTTTCTCTGCTCTAAAGAACAGGCTGTTTTGTGGGCATGGGAATGTATGTTAATGAGCTGTGCTCTGATTGGACACCTCATTAGAAGGTCTGGGAGGTGGAGAGCAGAGCTTCCATGCTGCTCAAGGTAAACAAGCTTGACGCGTCATTTACCATAACATAGTAGGTTGTGCGCCATTTAACCGGAAAAAGAAGAATTTACAGTAAACATGGCGGACAGCAGAGCTCCTATGCTGCTCATGGCAAACAAGATTGACGCTTGTTTACCTTATTCATTTATTTTGTTTTTAATGATTAAAAAAATGGATTAAGGGAAAGCTAAGCTAAATAGGTTTGTCTTAAGATTTCTTTTAAACATGTTCACAGATTGTGATGACCTCAGCTCCTCTGGCAGGCTGTTCCAGAGGCAAGGATCGTAGACACTAAAAGCCGCCTCCCCGTAGGTCTCTGTCCTCACCTGGGGAACAACTAGAAGGCCAGGGCCAGAGGACCTGAGTGAGCTAGAGGGAGCATACATCAGAAGCATGTCTGACAAGTATTTAGGCGTTAATCCATTGAGTGTTTTGAACACCAATAAGAGGATTTTAAAATCAATTCTAAAACTGACAGGCAACCAGGCAACTGACAGGCAAGTGATGCAGTTACTCAGTCTCTCGAGTGGAGAACCACGACTGAGGGATGATCGGATGATCCGGGGAGAAGTCCACTAAAAAAAAAAAGATCAGCGACTCTGGATTTTGTTCGGGACCGGCCCGAGCAGCAAGCTAAAAATGCGAATGTTTTTAGTAGGGGTGACCCCGAATAATTCAATTCAATTCAATTCAACTTTATTTGTATAGCGCCAATTCATAACAGAAGTTATCTCAGGGCACTTTTCAAATGGAGCAGGTCTAGACCGAACTC
>JAOPJI010074732.1:0-41246 GCA_027122695.1 Merluccius productus | reverse complement strand
ACACACACACACACACACACACACACACACACACACACACACACACACACACACACACACACACACACACAGCCACTACCACACGCAAAAAAATTTAAGATGTAAATTTAATTAAACACACTGAAAGACAAACTGGGACAAACATTGGTGTTCACCGCCAATGTATTTTTCAACAGGAAAACCAGCCTCAGAAAATACCTTTCGTAAGCCGAAAACTTGAGTGTAAATTGAACTGTTCGTGTAGGAAAACATTGGAATTCGATGCCAATCACGATGCCACATTTTTGACTCATCTCACCGAAACCATGGTCAATTGGATTCATTCGGGAAGCACATCCTGCGACGCTTTGCCAATATTAGACAAGTAGTTGTGCGCTTTTACCAAACGTCCATAAGCCGTCTCACTAGGAAAACCTTTTCTACGTTTTTTGGCGTCGCCATTCAAACCTGCTGCAAGCAACTCAATCACTTTGCCTCCAACCTCATATCGAAACCCAAAAAGCTGTCCTCTAGGTTGTTGTCAACTCAGGGTGTCGATGCTCCTTTGGATGTGAGTGGCAATGTGCTTCACATTGAAAAGTACATCGAGATCACGTCGCTTCTTGTTGACATTGTGAAAGTAGTTGGTTTGTTGAACATTCAATGTAGCCCATATTTCATAATTGTAGGTCAACAGTGACAAGGAAATACTGACTCTATGTGTCAAGGTACACCTCAGCATTGGTCCAATCTATATTGTAACACCACATAGAATTGCACTACTGTCGTGAACATCTTCAATAAGAAGGTGATTGCATTTTTCAACTCCGACTTTCTCAACTATAAGGTAACTTGAACGAGTGCGACTCTCTCATGCCACATGATCAACGTTGTTGTTTTGCAGGATCTCTTCTTGAAGTGTATTCGTAAACTTCAACATTTCACACGAATGCTCCATCACATTTGTCATTATGCCAAAGTAGGCGTTATTTTGATGTTCCATGTGAACTCGGTGTAGACCAGCAAAGACCTGTCACTTGCTGCTTTTGTTCCATTGCTCAAAAAAAGTCTAGAACAATTGGTCTTCGGTGTCAAAGTAACTCTTAACAGTATCGCTTGGTTGGTTGTGATAGTGTTGGCAGACTATGCTTGAGAACAACCATTGTGGCGAAGCGTTTTGGATGGGCAACCTGAAAAACAAAGACCTCCAAGGTCGAGAGATCGTCTCCCAGTACATTCAGACCACTCAACTGACCGCTCCTGGTGTTCAATCGTCCTCTTCGGCTGAAGATGGCGAGGACGACGATGGCCACTCCAATTCAGACAAAGAAAACCACCATTTGGACGGTGAACAACAACAAATGCTCGCCATGTCTGCCGAGAAACAATGTCTCGGCGCGACAAACAATACTGCTGATTCGATAACGAACGATAGTGATATTGAAATTTAAAATTGGCGTTTTGATGGGGGCGCATAAAAAACAATCTAATAAAATGACAAAAATAGCATTATTCGATAATTTCGGTGACCACGCCAGTTCCAATAGTGCGGTTTCCTTCGCGGAGAGTAAATCGCAGCCCTTGCTCCACAGCCATGGGGCTCTTGAGTGTGACCTCGAGCGAAGTGTCGTCGCCAGGCGCAACCATTTCGACTCCATCGGGTAGTTTGAGCGAAGCGCACATATTGGCCGTCCGGAAGAACATCTGAGGAGAGTATTTGGTTACAAAAGGAGTGTGTCGACCGCCTTCATCCTTTTTGAGGATGTACACTTGGGACCTGAACCTTCGGTGGGGAGTCACGGAGCCGGGTGCAGCGATGACCATTCCCCGGTGCACATCTTCACGCTTCACTCCTTTCAACAACGCGCCCAAACTGTCTCCAGCTTGGGCTGAAGGCAATTCTTTGTGGAACATTTGGATGCCGCTGACCGAGGTTCGCGTGGAGGCGGCGTTATACCCCACAATTTCCACGTCTTCTCCTTTCTTGAGTTGGCCTCTAATAACTGCGCCAGTGACGACGGTGCCGCGTCCCTGGATCGAATAGGAATCTTCTATGGACATCAGAAACGGTTTGTCCAAGTCACGCACGGGGTCGCGAATGTTTTCTTGCATTGCAGTCAACAAACGTTCCATCGACGGAAGACCTATGTCGCTGGTGTCTCCTTTCAGTGCTCGCAACGCTGAGCCGTGGATGAAAACGGGATCTTTTGTGTAGCCGTATTTATTCAGCAGTTCGGTGACTTCCAATTCCACCAACTCCAGCACTTCGGGCTCGTTCATTTGATCGACTTTGTTGATGTAGACGACAAAGTCCTCGATTCCAATCTGATTTAAAAAATTACCTCATTTCGTTCAATATACTACTAAATCTAATTCAACTGTCTAACTCTTATAAACTTTAACGTGAAATTCATGAACTCGCGCATGCCTATTTTTGTGCGTTTAAATTTCTCACTAAATATACAAGCACTTCGATTGTTGCTTTGCATGTGCTGGAGGAGTTTGGAATGTCCAATCCAGCGTGTTGGGTTTAACGCAAGACAACTTAAAAGTTATCACACTAACGGTTTATATACCCACCACTTTACATTAATTGGGGAGTATACTTGCACATACACTTAACAAACTGTTCCAATAGTTAACAATCCATATGAAGAACCACAGTGTTTTAAACATATATGCGTGCGCAGTATATTTCGAAAAATATTTGGGGCGCGAAAAATTTCACGAGTAGCTATGAATCGCATTTTTAATAAAGTACGACTTCCGCCACCTGTATAAAATATACCAGGACGTTACAAAACAAACTCATTTGATTCTCAACAATTCAAAGTTGTTTTGCGAGAAACAATCACACAATAGAAAAAGCATTAATTTTTAAAATTCACCAAAAAGATGAAAATAATTCGACTGAAATTAAAAAACGTACAAATGGCACTATATTATGCGCTTATATGGCTAATATATATAGATTATGGGGAAACAAAACTTTTATTCAATAAAAATATGGATAGAACTTGTTTAAACAACCATTTTATAGCTGAGTGGACAGCAGAATAATCATGTAACTGTTGAAATCGTAGTTAACCGCATGAATCAAAATACTTGCTTGGACAACAAGATATGCTCCTTGGTCTGAGGCATGGTGCCGTCAGTTGCTGCCACCACCAACACACACCCGTCCATTTGGGCAGTGCCTGTAATCATATTCTTAACGACAGTGCAGCGTAACGGGCATTATTAGTCGAAAGCCTACCTTGACGTAATCAATGTGGCCAGGGCAATCAATGTGTCCATAGTGACGTTTATCGGTTTCATACTCAACCATTGTAGAGTGTATAGTTATGCCGCGAGATTTTTCTTCCGGCGCTTTATCGATTTGGTCGTAAGCGCGAAACTTGGTGGTCCCTTGCGAGGCCAGATCTGCGTATAATGTTTAAATTGGGGTGGATTTTGTCAATAAATTAAAAATCATAGGACTGAGTAAAAAAGATAGACTAATTAGTACATTTAGTAATTGCTGCAGTCAACGTCGTCTTGCCATGGTCCACATGTCCAATAGTGCCAACAATCAAGTGGGGCTTGTTTCTCACGAACAGGTTGTCCGCGAGAAAACGTTGGCCTAAAAATTCAACAGTTAGCCAGGTGTGTTGGCGTGGCAAATTTAAATATTTTTGAATTTAAATCCCGAATCACTTACTGACGTAGAAGACTGGAGTGCAACTTTCAAGTTTAGTGGATAACGCATGTGCTACACATTACAATTAGGTCCACTGAAAATGATAAAAGCGCTCAATGCATACTCAAACTTCGAAGCATTTTATCCACACACGCACGAGTCGGGTAAATCTGGCAGGAACGAAATGGCCCGGCGTGCCCCGAGAGAATTATGTCGCTCAGTTCAACCGCTTCAGAACCCGTTGAAGACTCTGGAAGAGCTGCAGCAATTCACTTTTATCGAAAGAAACTCTCGCAGCACCAGACCGAGTTGACTAAACTCAAAAACAGTAAGCTACAGCTGTTTTTTTGTTTTAATGGCGTGTGAACACGGCAAACATTGATTTTCTCTAGTCAATGAGTTGTTGAAAGATACAAAAAAAGAATTTGTTGTGTTGGAGCGCTACGTGCGAGCTATATTAACTGGAAGTCAAGTATAGTGGAGTGTGTTGTTGTCGCATTTGAGCCGTTGTGTAGTTAGTCGCTGAAGTGCTCAAAAAAATTTCCACTGATAAATGTAATGTACAACGTTGTTGTGTGGTTTCATGGTGTTGACTGTAGACGTGGTTAAAACTATGAATGGACCGCGATACGTCGTTGGAATTAAATCCTCTGTATTTCTATTTTAAGCGACATGAAGGTGATTTTGAGGTAGCTCACTGGAGACCAATTGGAACCCGGCGACCGTGTGACACTTGATCAAATGACCTACAGCATCATGCGACTGTTACCAAGAGAAGTCGACCCTATGGTGTTCTCCATGACCCAAGAAGACCCTGGAGATGTGAAATTCGAAGAAATTGGTGGCTTGTCTGAACAAGTCCGTCTACTAAAGGAGGTGATTGAACTGCCTATTTTGAACCCGTCTCTTTTCGTCAGGGTCGGTATCAAACCGCCAAGAGGCTGTCTACTGTATGGTCCTCCTGGTATGTACACGCACACAGCTGCTGGCTTGTGGTGAATAGGCTTTAATTATTCCACTCAAATAG
This sequence comes from Merluccius productus, assembly GCA_027122695.1. Taxonomy (NCBI): domain Eukaryota; kingdom Metazoa; phylum Chordata; class Actinopteri; order Gadiformes; family Merlucciidae; genus Merluccius; species Merluccius productus. The sequence continues at coordinate 36,561 of JAOPJI010074732.1, read as the reverse complement.
GAACCGGCAAAACTTTGCTTGCTAGAGCTATTGCTAAGCAGCTTAATTGCAATTTCCTGAAAGTAATTGTTCTATTCTGGCCGTAAATCTCCAACTCATACAATAGGTGGTGTCTAGTTCTATTGTTGACAAGTATATCGGTGAAAGTGCAAGATTGATTCGTGAGATGTTTGGTACTTGTTGATTAGCTTTTTGCAGCCATTTTCATTTTCAACTAAAGCATACGCAAAAGATCATCAACCGTGCATTATCTTCATGGACGAAGTGGACGCTATTGGTACATTATGGCCATTACATTAGTTCGAATCAACCAATGCAATTTAGGTGGCAAAAGATTTTCGGAGGGCTCTTCTGCTGATCGCGAAATCCAACGAACACTAATGGAGGTTTGCTTGCCATTCTCATCTACCTAATGACTTTGAACGTAGCTTCTTAACCAAATGGATGGCTTTGATGAACTCGGAAAGGTATTTCCACCCACTTCGACTGTCTTTAATCTTTTCAAGATTAAAGTTATCATGGCGACCAATCGACCAGACACGCTGGATCCAGCTTTGCTAAGACCTGGAAGAATTGATAGGAAAATCCGTAAATATTGTTGGTGTGAATCAGTTTGGCGTTACATTGGGTAGATATAAACTTGCCAAATGAAATGGGCAGACTTGAGATACTGAAAATTTATACCAAGAAAATGAATGCTCAGGGCGCACTGGGTATGTTGAAATCGTAGTGCCGAACACTCTGACCTAATTTTGCGTAGACTTTGAGTCTATGGTCAAGTTGTCTGATGGGTTCAACGGAGCTGATCTTAGAAACGTTTGCACTGAAGCAGGTAGTTTTTTGATGCGTTCGTTGAGTGACTTTTTGGGGAAGGATTGTGTGCGTTCAGATCTCACCGTGATTACGTCATTCAGGAAGATTTCATGAAAGCACTACGAAAGCTGGAAGTTTCAAAGAAACTCGAGTCTACTCTTGATTATAATCCAGTTTAATAATTGACTGTCATTTTCCTTCATTTTTTGTCGTATCGAGTGGTTGTTTTTTGCACTCTTCTCCGCAATTTGTCTCACACTGTTCAGAACCTCTAACTCTCGATTACTGTAGTTTTTCGCATGCGTCTGCCGCCATCGCTGCTTGGAGTTTTGCATTATAAAGTTCACTACTTAGTTGTTTTCTCAAATTGGATTGAATTTTTCCATAAATTTTTAAAACGATTTGAGCATTTTTGAGATATAAAATAAATGAGATTTTGGGGGTACCGATTAACCCACTCAGTACCGGGAGGGTTAATGCACGTTTCATCAACTCGAGCATATCTATCACTGTTTAAACAGCCGTTGAATAACTTCGTTATGGTGAAATTTCTGTGAACTGTTATTTTCATGTAGAACTATTAAAAGAATTTAAAATACTCCCGCATTAACAAATGAATTCCTTGATTGGTTTAAATTGAGATTAAAAGGAAACAGATGTGTAAAACAATTTTTTTCGTATGTTGATGTGTGAAACAAACCTCTTAAAATATTATCATACCAATTATTAGTTTTACGATAGTGAAAAAATAGCCAAAATGCCGGAATATAAATCGTAAAAATAAGCTCCTCATTCCCTGTTAAATCACGTTAGCTCCGTAAAGTTTGGTATTTCAAAGCGAATAGTTCAATATTTATCGAGAAAGTAGATGTTTCTAAACAAGTTTCAAAATTGAAACCAACTTTTGTTATATCTTAAGTAGAGTTTTTAAAAATGATTGATTGTGTGATTTCATTAGAGACCTAGTGAGGCAGCGTGCAACGCGTTGGTCCTATTGATAGTTCTTGTGGGGCCTTTAAATCGCAACAATCAGCACCTGGCGATGCTAGTCCATTTATAGAAATAGTGGCACGAAAAGAAAGTAAACAAATAGAAATATAGAAATAATAGTTAGTCTTCGGTGAAAGGTCTCCAAATAGCGCCAGTGCATTCGGTGTTTTTCAAAGGCAGGGCCTCTGTGGCTAGTTGCGTAGAAGTATAATTAAAGTAGTATAGTCGTATTTTGTTCAGATAGTCTGCATTCATTTTAAATGATTGCGATTGTGTACGGCGAATGGTGGAAGGGTTCGACGCACATCGCACTTGAGGTTTACGATTGTAATAGCTGTAGATATGTGGCTGTGTCGAAACGGAATGATTAATAGTAGCATTGTTGACGATGGACGGGGTTTCACTCGTGGACGTATTGTTAAATGTAACATTATCATGAACCGGTGCGACTCTAAATTAAGGTAGTAGAGACGAGAACCCCCAAAACTCACGTGGAATTTCGGTCTTCAATCAGTTGATCTTTGGCATGTTTTCTAAGATGATAGGTAAGATGGCCACTTTGATAGAAGGCCTGGTCGCAAAAATTGCAGTTGTACGGCTTTTCCCCGGTGTGCTTACGCTGGTGCACTTTGAGGTTGCTTTTCAGTGTGAATGATCGATTGCACACATCGCAAATGTATTCTTTGATTCCTACATCGAGTTAGCGCCAACAAATTCATTGGAAAATGAGCACCAACAAACTAAAACTTACCATAATGAGAATAGTTGACGTGTCTGGTCAATTCACACTTTGTACAAAACGATTTTGAACAGTGTGAACAGCTAAACGGTTTGGTTTTGTTGTGGATAAGTTGGTGTCTTTTCAAGTGCCACATAAGGTTGAAACGTTTTCCACAGAATTCACATTTCAATGGACGGGATTCATCATGGATATTCAAGTGTTTTAGCAGGTGTAGTTGTTTGTGGAATTTTCTGGGGCAGATGTGGCATTGAAGTCGAAGTTCTTTTCCTGTGGACTTGGCATCACCGATGGACAACACGTCGTCTTGCTCGTCAGATGTGACTGATATCTCATGACGATGTTTATACTCTGGAGATGGAAATTTATTTTAAAACAAATAATTGTTTGTTATTATTATTATTGTCCAGATGTAACTAGTAAAGTTTCTATTTACCGTTAGAGTACTTTTGTTCTTTATTTGATAACATTGGCAAATAGCGTAACAAGTTATAGCTCCACTAAGTATGGGGATTATCGGTATCCAACAAGTAGAGTGGTGTCTCTATTACATTAAATACAGTGCGTTTGCGGAAACAGTTACTTTAAAAAGCTTAAGTGATTAAATGCAGTATTGTAACGGTATAATAGCTTAGTAAATAATTAAATATTTTTAACAACACCCTCGATGATATTTAGCAGAAATCCATAAAAATATCAACTTTGCTAATAGCGGATAATGGTATGTATAGGAAGCATCTAACTATAGTCAGTGGGGTCATTTACTAGATTAACTTCCATTATTGAGGTAAGCTTATAGGCCTTATAGACGGAAAATATGTTTATAACTCGGAAACAACAATAGTTACTCTTTAAAGTTGATCAACAATTTCGTTGTCAACATGTAAAACCTCGAGCACACATTGAACACAGTTGTTTTGATGTGTCGATCATCGAAGCTAGTGGTGGTTGTTTGAGTGGACTTTTCATGGGGTCCACTATGCTTAGTAAAGGCCAACCAGTCCGACATTATTATCTACTTGTTAACAAACTATTAATGCATTAACTGTGCATAGCTAATATTAGTGAGGCGTTGCTTTCTATGGATCCGCAAAAGTGACACGATTATATATAACAAAATACTACAACTACCACACACATTCGACTATGAATTAACAACTACGATGAACACTTCAAAGTTGATAACTAGGCAATGGGATAGAGAAGTGCGAGCGAAAATAACGGTCGGAGCCTCGATTTCGAATAAAAACTGCGTTTCTGTAGTTGTTATCATTGGAATTGGCCATTCGTGTAGATTTCAGTTTTAACTCAATCATATAAATTAGCGCTTTCAACGAGATAAAACCTTGAGCAGTAGCGAACCCCAATCGATATGAGTAACTGCCTGAGGTACACTGACCAATAATAATAAACGGCCAATTCATGTCAATGGACAACCGATTTTTAATGTGAAAATTGAATTTTCTAAAGTCTTTGTCCATACAATCATTTGTAGTTGCCCGTTGCAACTGTTGACAGGTGGGTAGGTGTATCGTCGCCAATGGTTTCAAACACCCTCGGTGATTGGCATGGCTAAAGTTGACGAAAACCAACGTAGACGATGGATCGCAATCATTCAGATTGGCTTCAATCACACTCAAAACAGATGCACCATCTGATAATAGACCACCAAAATAATTGGACAATGATTTCAACACTAGGCCATTCCTGCACACTTTCAATGTAGAACTTCCAGTGCACGTTGGGGCATGGTCTACCACACCAACGCACGAAGACGACAGCACCGATGGGATGGTGAGAAAACAATTCTCAATGTATTCGAGAGATACACGTTTCCATTGTTCAACCCACCTTTGATTACAAAATAACAACGATTCGTGCTCCAGTTGGCGCAACTTAGCAAAGTTCACTCGCTTCGACGGTGGTAAGCGCTGATTTTTTTTCAGCTTCATACATTCCGTGGCGTAATAGTCGAAAGTCGATTGATGGTAGCCATGGCAATCTGGGTAATCAAACGGAAACAACGGTTGTTGTTGGTTGTAGTAGTAGGTTTGGAGTTCACGCAGACCGCCGACACACACATCTCTATTGAGAAGTGCATTCCATAGTCGTCGCCCACCCACCGAATCTCCAACTACCACGTCCACATGGTTTTGTAATCGATTAAATGGCTGGTTCAGCACGATACTAACAGGAATGTAGTCCTGATCGCCGATTTGGACAATGTTTCTGAATTTGGCATGGAAACCAATCATGTCGTTGGGGTGTTGCTGTTGGTGAGTGTGCTTGAACATTGCAGTGACTTGTTTGTTGTTTTTCTTGGGGGGTTTGACCAGCGACAATTGTACCAACATATTATACACCAATCTACCATCATTTTCGCGATTGTTCCACAGTTGCCCAGATTTTAAAAAATCATCGTCAATTGAAGTTGACGACGACGAGCTTGAATGCTGCTGTTGTTGCGGGGTACATGCGAGCAGTGTGTTGAAAAGTAGTTCAAGCGATTGAGGCCCAATAAGTCTGTAACGATTGAACTTATGCTTGACTGATAGCAACTCATATGACGTTATTTTTGGAGATTCACTCAACAGTTGGTCGACACACTTCGCACAAGATGGATGACTCCATATCCATACTTTAGTTTCACTAGCTCCAACCGACACACTATACCTGATGGGCCCTATAACTTGTCGATGGTTGTTGGCCGTGGCAGAAGTTGAACTCATGTGCAGTATAGTTTCGCCTTCGCACAGTCCTGCCAAGCAAATCCCACTTTCTATATCGTTCCCTATATTGCTATCTGTGTTGTCTCTGAACCACTGAATAATGATATCAGTGTGAGTAGCGCAAATTTGAAACTGTGTCAAATAACTCATATCCTATACAACCGCATTATAAGCGTGTGATCTCCATGACAGTCTTACCAATAAAACACTGTAGCCCAAGATAGCTCGACAAGACGGTCTGTAGGTTTTAAACATGCAGGACAGTGCAATCGAATAGATCCAGTTGGTGTATTTGGCCATTTTGAATCGTTTTGCATGAAACAAATGGGTTGTCAGTTGCACGAACTTGTCACCACCATTTAAAAACTTGTTTTTTTTCGTTAATTTCGAGCGAGAAGACAACGTTTTTTTCAGATACTGCATTCGGTATAATCGACGTCGTCGCTTGGTATATAATTTTTTTATACGAGACTTTTTTTTCCGAGCCTAAATTATTCAGCACATATAATTGCATTAACCACACCAATCACCTTAGGCACGACCGCTTCGCCATTCACATTAAACCCATCTTTGCACGAAACCTTACCGACTCTGCGAAGGGGCAGTCTGTAGGGTTTATGACTAGCACTTCGTCTTCTCAGGTGGCATGGTAACTTTTGTATGAGCAACCTAGACGAGCTTGTGTGTTTCACACGCTAAGACCTAATCAACTACAGCGCCATTCTAACGGTACTTGGATCAGGTTGTACAGTTCAAGTGATCTGTTCATTGCAAACTCCATTGGTAGGATTCCTTTGATGAATGTATTGTCGCTCATTTCCTCTTTTTTCTTTGGGTTTCGACCGCTTATTTATCGCGCCTGCGCACAACAAATAACGTGCTTTTTTGATTTTTACACGCCCATTTAATTTGCTTGAAGGTTTTATACTATTTTACTAAACTTTCTGAAAGCTTTTGCTTCAGTTCACAACATTGAAAGTTACTTTACTTCAACGAAGCAAAATATAGATCGGATAAAGGAACATAATTCACGTACAAGGTGTGTGAATTAGTCTTTTATAACGGAACTTAACCTTAAAGAATAGCTAGAGTTATTTTGTGGAAAACTTGTTATCATTGACGCGCTTGCTCATTTCGTTGTTGTGTTATGTTTGCGTTCCCGCGCATTTTGCTAACATTGCACAACATTAAACAATTATTTAAAACTCTCTTCGTTTGTTGGGTCACCTTTTCAATCCTACGAGATAGTACCTTCTCGCACGACAACATTTATCGAAAACTAGTGCTAAACCAACGTTGCTTGGATTTTTTAACACTTTATTCAAGTACTTTATTGCATTGGATGGAATTTTTTTAGGATACTCTATTCAAGTACTTTACTGCATTGGATGGAATGCTTTTGTGTACCGTATGTGCATGGTCTCATCAAAAAGTATCGAGACTAAATTGCGCAAAAAATGACCAATTTTTAAAAATTTTTGTTTTTCAAAATATTCCTCCTTGTAATCTGTATAGCGGCTCTAGCGCGATTTAAATTGCTGTGAGGAAGCACCAAAAAAGTCGCTTGAATTTGGCGCCATTAGCTCCGCTGTCGCATTCCGTTTTATATCATCAGTGGTGTCAAATCTCCTCCTTTTGAGTTGGTTCTTGATGTGGGAAGAAAAGAACTCGCCAGAGCAAGTTCTTGCGAGTATGGAGGGTGTGGTAGTTGAGAAACATTGTGCTTGACCAACCAGTCTTGAAGTTTGAAGGATTTGTGTAAGGGAACATCATCGTGCTGGAGTTTCAACGCCCAGTAGACGCCCACACAGGTGGCCGTTTTCGACGAACGTGTCTCGTAAACGTTCTATCACTCCAAGATAGTATTCTGCTGTAATTGTTTTGTGGAGCATATTCGTAATAAGTTATTTCGACTTTGTCAAAAAATACAGTTAGCAAAACCTTCACTTTGTTACAAACTTGACGCGCTTTTTTGGTCCTTGGGTGACGGAGTTTTCTAAACCTAAAACTAGGATATAGTCTCTGGGTTGTAGCTGGAGACTAAAGGTTTCAACAACCAGCAACGATAGTAGTTTTAAAACTCTTATCGTCCATAGAGCACTGTAAAAGATCATTTGACATTTGGCGCCAACTCTTCTCATACCAAGATCCTTTGTTAAATTGGCTTAACGTGAACAACAAGAAAGATCACATTCTTCGGGGCTTTCTCTGGTAGTTAGTCTTTGAGCATAATCAACAAAAGAATTGTCTCGTTTACTTTGTTGAAGATTGTCTTCCACAAAGACAACACAAACTATCAGTTGAATCTCTCACTTCTTGAAAGTGTTGTGACCAATAAAATACAGTTTGTCGGCTCAGTGCAGCTTCGGCACAAGCTTTGTATCATTTAATATGATTGACTTATTGTTTAGACGACTGAAATGCAAAACTTTACATTAATCCTCGGTTAGTACACCACTGACATTGGGTAATCCGCTGACAGTACCGATCGCAGGTTTATATGTGCGCTCCCAAACTTTATATTAGTTTTTAATCTTACAATATTGTGCTTAACTATTCGGATACTTTTAAGTATAACGTAGAGATTTTCAATTTATTATATTAAGGGTAGGAACGTATAATCTGGCTATTTTTGATCAGACCATGTATGTCAGCTATATTACGCCAAAAACTCAATAAAATAGATTTTCAGCCTATAAAGAACAACCATTGCATTATAACCCGTGGATTAAATAGAAATGTGGCAAATTGGAAATGACAAAAATTCAGTAAGCATTTAAATGGAGCACTTATTTAATTTTGCAAGCGAATTTCACAATATAAAATAAATCATTCTTTTTTAGAACACATATCAAAAGTAAAATAATGTACATCTATACTAGTAATTTTTATAACATCTAAGCAAAAAATTTCAAATAAACATTTGGCGTGGAAGAGTGGAACTTACTAATGATTCTTTGCAGCACATGACCTATGTTGGAAAATTTAGCTTCCGTATGGTTACAGCCATCGAGTCGTCGTAAATCGATCGCAACAATTTAAATCATCTGTAGTTGATAAAAATTGATGACATGCATAAACGCGATTTTCCTTTTAATGGTAAAAGTGACTTTGATTGCCATGTTTCACTTATCAAACAATACAATTTTATTTACACTTCCAAGTTTTTGTGTTACATTTTAAGTGATCAACTCAACGGAGAAATTGATCATAAAATCATACTAGTGAATGTGGTGACTACTTATAGTCAATTAAATAATTTTTATGCAATTTCCAGTGTGGTAGCACTTTTCTGAAGTGGACCAATAGGCTGAAGATTCGACGTTGTATTTCATGAATGATTCGGTCAAAAGTTTGCACTAGAATATCCCAGTTCGTCTCATAAATGCAAATCCGTGCATAAGATTACCAAATTCATACGGAACAGATCTCCAGACCAGCACAGATACTTTGAAAATAAACTCCGAAATTCGGATTTTCCAATTCTCGAAAACTGAACACTGAACCCCTTTAAACGTGGTAGGCGTGATTGTGAACACAACTAAAGTTACTAGTATGTGACAAGAAAGACAGTCCATGTTAACAGTCAAAACTATATTATGTTTTGTTAGTCAAGCGGGATAAATGATGCATGGAATGGTTACTGGTATTTCCGGAATTTGAGCAGATGGCATAGTTTTTGCAGAATATCGGTTGACTCAAAAGTTTTTGCAAGTTTTGTCTGTAATAACGCATCATTACATTTTTCAAGTCGTACTATCCATCAGCTATTCAAAAATAGGTGGAATATAATAACTGTTAGGTGAGAGAAAGCCATGGTTGGTTGCAAGTTGTTGATATAATGGTCAAACCAAGCTGAATATTGAACCAACAACAAGTTGGTCAAATTTGAGGTTGGTGAATATGGAAACTAAAATGAGAATTTGCAGCTCAGTGTACTGATTTGGCAAACTTTTAGTGACAGTTCCTTTGCTGGACATATACAATCAATGTACATCGTCATTAATGCTAACAATCGTATTTTCATATTCCCCATGATATTTTGTTATTAATAATGAACAACAAGTTTCCTTCCATTTTCTTGTGTTTTCGTTGTGGGACGAGATCGCGAGGAGACATTCTTACGTATTTATTTATCGGAGGAATCACGCACTATCTACATTATTGTTGATTAATTTATCACATTGTATTGTACACCTATACATACTTTATCAAATGTTTTTTATTCAATATAAATACAATCGTGCTCAAACATTAGTAGAAATAATATTCCAAGCGCTTATATATCAGGATTAATTTAGATATCTAATTTTTGATTAAAAATAGAATAGATAATTCTTCAAGATATTAATTTTGTACCATTATCAACTACCGACAAAAATGCAGTTTCAACATGTTTGATCTAGAGCAGGTATATGAATGGCAAGTTTAAAGAATCTACGTCGGGGAGAATATTTAAAGGTCGATATCTGGGAAACTAACAAAATTGTGAGGTTTTGTTGGTTTATCAACGCACGATTTTCTACCTCTGTACTGTATGCGGCGTTTCTCATATATAAATGCGCAGCTAAAATTGGTAAAATGCGATGGATTATTACAATTTCATAAATCTACACTGTGATTCTACAGTGAGGTCCACTAAAAGTACAGTTTCTAATTGGGGAAATGCATGGCTTTAGTGCGTTGCGCGAAATTGTAACCTGCTTAATTTTGAAAAAGCTGTGCGTAACGTTTTCCTTTCAAATCTATTCAGCTGTGTTGAATTTTTTATCGACATAAATATTATCCAACTGTATGAATAACTTTGCCGTGGTTATAGAATTGCGTAGCTATTTACTAATAGTTTCGCACATAAAAGATTCTGGATGACTAACCACCAACTAAAATATAGCTAAATTTGCAATGGCCCTAATGCTTCAACCTATTCACGAGAGATAGGACATTGAGGAAAAGATTAATTATATCTATGTAGAGATGAAGAGCAGCCATCACATAAGCATCGATGGGGCACTCGCGTTTTTTTCCTCCCACGATAAGTTGAGTATCATACACGATGTACTAGATAAACGTAGAAATATATTAAATGGTCCATGTGTAAAAATAAGTACCATGGAACAAAGACAAGTTCCCATCACCGAAAATATTATATGCAAAACTCTATTGCGTATGAATATCAGCAGAATACCGAACGCCATGAAGCACAACGCTGCAATCAAAAAGTACGGTCCCCAGCCAGTGATATCATACTAATTACTCGATAACGGCCCAAGTTATGAGAACGTGAAGTTACTTTAGTCTGGATAGAAAAGGCTATCAGCGCAATGACAATGGTCTAAAGATGCGTAAATTAGCGAAACATTGTAACCTATAAAAGGGAGCAATTTCGATTGGACCACTTACGAATGTTAGAAGAATGGCAAAAAAGACCAGATCAGCGCTGTAAAACCTAAGTAGCGTGATTAATCGTAGAATTTGAAGTGTCTCAATAAAGTTGTATTTGCCTTACGACGTGATAAACCCGATAAATAATGATTTGCACAGCGTCTAAATGGAACTTATAGCTGAAACAGGAGCGACCAACATACATAGATAACCAAAAGAATGACATTGGTCGGATAATTTCGACTGCAATTTCCATTTATTGTACACGACTCAAAATCAACAATCTTACGTCAAACTCGGTATGCAAGTCATAAGAATCATCAGAACCAAACAAATGACTCTAAATTTTGTGACAATAAAGTATGCACAATTTGAATCAGTTAGTTAAAGACTATAGGATTCCTTACAGTGATAAATAAAATATCCATGAGTTTTTGATCACTGATTCTTTTACAGATTCACTTCAGACATTATTAGGTCAAGCAACTAGTAGTTGACTACTTTAAAAGAAATAAACCAACGAAGAATATTGTAACTAAAAGTTGAATCGCTACAATTGAAAACACCTATCTCAACCAATTGGTCAAATAATAGTTAACGCCCGAAACTACTTTCCTAACAAATCCTAAGTCAAGTCAGAGATAGTTGAATAAACTACGGACTAACCGTGCCGTATCTTGACGTCCATATCCATACTCATGATTTTATCGGAAAATTCTTTATTGTAATCGACATTTTGTTGCTCCATGTTTAAACTTGAAACTTTATTGTGCCTATCCTCGTATTATATTATGCAATTAATTTAATTGTCTATATTCATTGCCGAAAATATAATGCTTACGAATATCTGTAGTCAGTCAATAGAATGACGCAGAATATGAATAAACAAACAACCGCGATTCAAGGATATTACCCACTGTAAGACTTTTACGTCAAGTCAGATCGCAGTTTATTGCAGTAAATTACACAGTGATAGTATTAGTTGAATTTTGCAGCAGCGGTGATCAATAAACCATTATGTGTAAGTGGACTTATCAGTGTTCATTTGTTCAGACATAATAAACCATTACTTCAACATTAAAGTGTCGAAACCAAAAAACAGTCAACAATAGCAACCAAACAACAACTGTGTTATGTATGTGAATTTTATTCTTGACGTGAGTAAGTAAGTATAATCAGTGCGAATTAACCAACGAGCAACTTTTCACTTTCATGGTCATCGCAGGAAGAGATAGCCACTTTTTTTCGGCCATACCTCGGCATGGGGACAAACATAAGTGACAATAAACTTATGATCAGCATGATCAATGCCGCAATCAGTAATATTTTCGATTGATGAAGACTAGTACAACATTAGTTTCATATCACATGAATTTCAACGAACAAACCTTCCTAATCGTGTGGTGTAGTAACTAACACGGTTTTTGACAGGTTCAACCATGATCACAGGCCTCTTGGGTCCTTAATTAAAAATGTAAGAACGTGTGAAAGCAACAGCGATATTATATTAGGCTATCAAATTATCAAAAAAATACTTCTTTTTCTCGAGTAGTCAAATCCAAATTGGTCGTATATGATAAATTTATCCCACAAGATTTTAGAATCCTAATAAAATATCCAGGTGTACGTAGTGAAAATGGACAACTTTGAATTGTGAATCACTGCCGGTCATAGTGGCACCTAGGTACGAGGTATATACCGCGTCGAAACATCTCTCTGGATTTCTATTCTAAAAAAATACAACTTAAATATCAACTAAATTGACCAGCGAATACATCCATTGGTTGTTTGCATTTTTTATTGATTTCGCTGGATAATATATTCTTAAGATATTTCGCACCTCCTGTCCTTGAAGTGTTGTACCATGGACGAACAAACATCACCTACATTCAAATCAACTTGTATACAGCCCATCAACAAAGAACTTAGTTATACTTTGTGATTTCCATCAGATAACCTTTGAGTGAACGCATTCCAATATTTAATAGTAGATTCGCTACACGATGACGATGGTGCTACACAATTACGTTGAGCAAACACAACCATGTCGGCGCATTTTTTGCTGTCAAAAACTCCAGCAATTCTGTAGTATCTTGAAGAGTTATTTAACTCCACGTAAGGGCTATTCGCGGGTGAAAACTTCAACTTTTCAGCGTCAAGGCGCGAATAAAAGTTATTCGGGAAGCATGGGCTGTAAAGGTACTCTGATTGTCCGGGTTTAATGTACTGAAAAATTCAAATCAGACTATTCTCCGAAGTAGCAGCATACCTTCAGTAGTATGTTGAGTGTGCTCCAGAACATGCTTTTCATGCCATAACAGCTAAAATCCAACCCGGCAATGTCATCCATGTGGTGCCTTTGGGCATATATCGATTTGGGAAAACGTGCAGTCAAGCCCGAGAACGACAATACAAGGGAATTGACCCCAGCGTAGACAAGGAAATCATTCCATTCAATCTACCCATATAATTAGAACAACAAAACATTGTGACAATTACTATGTTGTCTTTCAAGGCTACAAGATAATGGGCATAAGCTTTATCAGCTGAATCCAACATGTAGGCCCGCAATTGGTGTTTGAATAGTCCTGTTGCATTTAGACCAACTATTGCTTCATCAAAGTTGCTTCTTTTCAATTCCCTTGCACACAATAAACCCACATATAATTGAGAACAAATTAAACCTTGTCGTCATTGAAGATCTTTCCATGAGTACATTAAACGACACATTTTGAATGTTGTCAATGATTCCTTCTTTACTAAGAAGATACATCAGTTTTCTCTTCAATGATGCTTCAATTTCGTCAATGGAATGTATTGCTGACATGTAGTAGTCAACAGCTACACAATTTCAGCATTTATAATCGAAGTGACATCTCACAATCAACGGTGTCTCTCAATTCGACGGTGTAGTTATGGCCCCCTCCGATGTTCAACTTGTACATGTTTATGTAACCATTGAATGGTTCCACTACAATGTTCACGACGTACTACATCGACCATGAAACGTAAAATAAAAAATCTATGTCACAGTGATATTTTGACGGTGCACATCATTTTCGTATCCAGCATACAGCACTTCACTGGAGAAAGCAAGTCCTATGAGCGATAGAATGTATAGCTTCAGTAACATGTATGACGATGTAGCAACAATAAACTGTAGTAATAGTATTAGCTCTATATTACACTTAAATTGGAGCGAACTATTCCGCCATCTGATAAATGTCAGTACACGGTTGCTAATCGGGATTTTAAGGATAAACTATTTTTAATTCCGCATTTTTAAATTCTAAAGTGCTTTTATTTCGGGTTTTACTTATATATTTTCATAAATAGCATAAATGTGAGTGTGAATGTGTGGGTGAAATCAAATAATAATGGTCCAGCTATATTTAAATTACTGAAGCCACGCTAACACTATTAAAATTTTATCTTATCAGGAATGTTGCGATGTTTAATGGCACCTTTACATTATTTGATTATTTTAACTGTTACTAATACATATATTTGTATCCATTTGGAATATCACAGTAAGTTAGAGCATGTAACTCTCAGTTGATGTAGGCGCTTAAAGCAGAATACTTGAATACAAAATGATAAGTATTCGTTGTTTACAAAGAATTGCACACAATAAAGGTGATATCGATTATTATTTTTGAATTAATCTCTCCGCGTTGGTTCGTTCACGCCACTATGCAGAAGCTTGCTAATTTATTGCAATGATTCGTGACTCTTTAAGTTACAGCCATCTCGTAGAATTTAAATCGTGCTACCTACAACACTCTCACACTACGGTTGCTCCTCCGATGATAACTTAAGTATGTTAGTCGTTAACTTAATTGCAACAATTCTGAGTGTATTAACGTTATCCAACAATATTCCCTGCCTTAAATGGCTTACTAAAATCTTATTATCAGTTCTTTGTTTAAAATTAAATTTAACATTTTTTAATTATGAATTAGTTGTTGCTTACTTACTGTATAAAGGTGTGACAAATATTCTAATTATAAAATATCGCACATGAACGTGGAAATGACGCATTTTAAATAGACCAACTGCACTCAGATGGTTGCAACGTGGTCAGTTAACTATCGCATTTTGTATATAGCTATAATATAAGGTCGACACTTTCAACCCGAATGATGCCACACGCATCATTTGATTATTTCGATTGGTATAAGGGGGAATCTTATGTTCCGTTTAAGTTAATTGATTCTATAAAAAGTCAATGCAAGGTTCAACACAAATTGCAACTAATATTCCAACTAAGTTAGCCAAAAACACAATAATAGTCACGATGTGCGTGCGCACGCCACATAATAATATTCTTTAACATTCGCATTTTTAGAACAAAAGCAAAGTAAATTCATAGAGTTGTTGAGATAATGAAGTTTTAGTTTTATAATTTTTTCAAGATGAATGCGACTAAGTATGATAAAGAAAAACTACCAAAGTGCTAAAAATGGACTCGACACAATTTTCTAACATTATACATTTGTTATTGTTAATTTAGGTAATCCAGTGTAATATACTAAATTACTCAATTTCCATGTGAAATAATGTAATTAAATTAAACAGTGTTTCTCCATTTCTATTGCATGAAATATCAGTATAAAAGGCTAAAAATGAAGTAATAACTATAAAGATTAACAAAGTGATAAAATAACAATTTTCGTTTTGAGCAATAATATTTTTTTTGGATTTCAATTTGAAGATATAAGACATAGTATCACTTGATTGATATCGTTGTCAGTGGTTATAGCAAACTAAATTTTGCTCAAAATCTGCTTTATTTTAATCACTAAATCAATACCAGTTATGAAAATTTGACCACCTCTTTTAGTTTTAGATCTGGGTTGGGAGAGTTAAATTTTTAAAAATCGCCCAAAAATAGTACTTCTCTTTTTACATATGCATTTAAATAGCTCCAATGATAAAATAAGTTTTCTGCGTTTTAACTGTATGCGCGTTTTTGAAAAATTCTTAAATGAGAAAATTAGGACACAAGCACTTAATGTGTAATAGAGATTTTGTAGACTTCCATACAGTAACGTTGAGTCAACAGTCTATTTTCATCGAATCCTCGATTTTGGATCCCACGCTTGCGTTTGTTATCTTCAAATAGATCGCGTAGATCACCAACACGACGACCGCAACAACCCCAACCGCTATAATTATAGCTAACCGTATGAGTCTGATATTGCTAAAGCCCAATAAGACATGGCACAAACGCACTGTATCTACTTCAACTTCCTTCTTACTTTTACAACAGTAAAGCGCATTTCTTGGTTGGGATAGTTTCTTGTGAATAGCGGAGGAGAATGTAGGGGTTCTCGCGTTTTTGGTGGTGACTGGGCAGAGATTTTGGTGACATTAAATCCAAATTTATCGTATATTATAAATTTATCCCATGCAATTTTAGAATTCTACAAAAAATCAGCTAAAGTGTGCAATGTGTAGTGGTATCACATGGTAATATAGATTATTTTCTGCTAAATATATATAGAAAATATTATAATAAAGCGCATTGAAGCAACTCCCAAGGGTTGAATTCTAAGACAATTTCATCAGGAGATCGAATAATACACCAGTAAATACTTCGTTCACCCCCGAACATTCGTGATCAAAAATATCTGTAACCACTCTCGAAATTTGTTTCGAGCCGGCAGTTTTGTGACTAACTTTGTAGGGATGAATCCAGTAAACCTAAAATAAAAAGTTTGACTTGTTTATAATTTGAAAAAACTCGAGAATAGTAGTTTTACGTTGTTTTTTTGGTGCTTTAAATTCCGCCCGAAATTCATCCAGTGGGAATTGAACAAACAAACGGTATTTGAAGTTTCTCGAGAGTCTTCTTTGAAAGCGTTCCCAACTAATTCCCCACACTTGTCAACATCCGGCTGGTTTAACACCACTGTGTATTTTTTTATATCGATGTTTGCACTCCCCACTATGCCACATCCAGGACAGAGATTTTCGAAATTTTCATCTTTCATGACATCATACTGAAGATTAAAGTTGCACGGATAGATAATATCGTTTTGGTGTTGATCTAGCTGGGCTGCCTTAATGAGCATTAATCATTTTGTAAACGACAGTTGAATACCTTCAGTAAATCATAAAAAATTCGATATTTCATTATTTGCCACCCGTAACAATCCGAATTCGCACCAACAAAGTCATTTATTTTGTGTTTCCTGGCCAACGCAGAGTGTGGCAAATTTAACGTTGAATTAGGTAGTGCAAACACCATCGAATTCTCGTCAAAATAAACAAGGATATCATTCCATCCAATCTAATCGCTATCAATCAACCAATCTAACACAACACATACCAAATGGTCTGTGAAGGCTACTAAATAGTGAGCCCAAGCCTTATCGGCAGGATCCAGCGTGTGGGTAGTTATTTTACCCGCAAAGGGCGCTACTTTGTTGATATTGGCCAATGCTTGGTCGTAATTAGGGTTTATAATTTCCCTATGAACATTTAACAATCAACATGAACAAATCAGTGCAACCTCATTGTGAACGAGTTAGGTTTGAATACATTAAACCACACAGAGTCAGTCCAGTCGCGGATACCATCTTGGTCGATAATATGCGTTAGTTTGGCTTTTAAAGTGGTCTCGAATTCAACGTTGGAGTATTTGACTGAAATGAAATAGTCAGGAACTAAAATTCAGCATGTTTTCACATCCCAAAACGAACTTTCGTTACGTTCAACACTATCTTTGTGTTCGATTGTGTACTCATCTGCTTTTTCAAACTTAACTTTGTAAACGTTAATACAGCTTTTGAAAGGGTCCAACACGACGTTCACGAAATACTACAATTATAAACTAGTTGCAAATGAAAATAAGATTACTTTGACATTTTCAGGTGGTGGGTTGTTTGAGAGAACTATCCCAATGAGTGTTATAACGAGTAATTTGAACTTCATATCTGTCATATGGTAATAACCAAAATCACGAACTGTATTAAAACTTTTATCTAGAGTATTATTCTTATATCGGGACGAATCATTCGGCCATTAGATACAGTTGCCTTAGTGAGGTTTACTAATCGAGCGTAAATTAATAAAAATTGGTAAATTTTATTATTCCAATGCATAATTTTTAAAGTTGTAAATTATTGTTGATTTATTTAGTGAGACATGGGCCCAAAATACGTTGAATGCACTCAACCCTTAAATTCAAATCCCCTTAATACTATTAAAATAGTATCTTCATTGTATTAGTATCTATTTTAAGTGTCTCGTTGTAGTAACGAGTTAGTTACACATTCAACGTATTTTTATTTGTTCAAAATGAACAATGCGCATCAATGAACTCGCGAGTCATTATCATATATTAATATTCAACTATTGATTTTGTAACGATAAGAAGCTCTATTAATTTAGGGTTGAATATAGCGCACTTAATGCGTATTTATATCGTAGGTCTATTGAAGAATTTTAAATTTTCATTTTAACCAATATGTGTATGCAACTTGGCATTGTAGTAGCAATGCTGAAATAGTCTATAGAGAGTTGGAATTGGTTGCAAAATGCATATATTGGTCGTTGTTGATTAAAGGAAAATTTGAACTCCTTCCCAGCGCCACCATCTAAAGCTCAATGCTTAACAACTTTTAATTTCATGGAATTCGAGGTGTTGTTACCCCGGTCTTTTCTTTAAATCGCTCAAAGAAGAAGCGGCACACATTCCAATTTCAGCGTTCATATCTGAGCCGTACAAGTCCAATAGAAGATGCTGTATTGTCGTTGTAGAAGCTCTTACGGACATTTTACACTTGGAAAATTTATTCGCATCAACTGTCTAAGTACGTACTATCAATTTTTTGACAATGGATTGAGACAAGTGCTCACACAACCGTTCTGCTATGACTTCTTTAGCTTGGTCATCGCTCAAATCTAAATATGTTAGACTGTGTACCTACATAGAGTGAAACGAAACTGGTTCACTATGATAAAAGCTACCAACATATTGCAATTTAAATCCATATGATCCGTCATGAAGACTAGTAAAGATGAACGAACGTTCTTTTGGTGTATTCAAAACTTTTATTTTTGTGGCAAACAGCGTACGAACGGCACACATTCTGAACGCTTAATGATTGATTCAGAAATAGATCAAATGAATTCAATTTTTTTGTTGGGGATTTGCACTTAATTGTGTCACATAAATAATTGAACCAATTTACTCGAATCTCTCTCTTTGTGCAGATATCGGACTGCATTTTCATAAATCCGTCCATATACGTTTGTTTCATTAGAGTAGCTAGATTATCAAACTCTACTTCCAATGTGCCCTACATAAACTAATTGATTCAAGTGATGTCGACGATAAATTATTCCACTGTCGTCGGTTCAGGTTTCTGTGTGTAGTTTTCAACTTTGAACAAACTCACTAGATTTCCACAATAAATTTTTATTTGGTGACTATCCCCATTACACAAAATCCACAAAATCCGTAAAATCATCATCAAGCTGTTTTATCGTTGAATTAGTTGGTTTACTTATCATGTGTTTTCCAATTGTCTAACAAAAATATGTTATCATAAAAAATTACAACAATTTATCTTTTGTTGTATACATTATTTTATCGATAATATAAAATCGCCCAAGGTTTAATAATCAAAAAACTCTAATTTTTAACGCATGTATATCAAATTCAACGCACAATTAAATAAATGTGTTTTCTATTTAAAAGAAACATTTGATCTAAGAAGAGAATGGGAAAAATTGTGAATCTGCAGTTCCAATTCGAGAGTGTTGACATGCTCCGATCCCTGAACAGAACTGCGAGGGAGTCATAAATCTATTTTGCTTCCAAACATTCTTGACAAAGTACCTAGTCAATACTGTGCACTAAACTTGCAAATTAGATTCCCCATTATAGTCATTGAATGACCAAGTTGTTATTGTAAACAGTTTCCAGGGTGTGTGGGTGGTCATTGGCACAGACGAAATCAGCAAAAATCTTTGAGTAACTGGAAAAGGCCATTCTACCCAAAACAGTAGTAGGAGACTAGTGAAGCATTTAAAAAAAAATAACGCAAAACATTCGACCATTATGTGACAAGTTAAACATTCGCTATCTATGCCAGTAACTACATTATAAAGCTATTCAATTACACCGCCAAAATCTGCCATACTCGCGTTTTCGGTGGTGCAATTGGCAAAATGCCTACAAATGGTTTCCTTCTGGAGAAAATACCTCATATAGGATGTATAATCTTGAAGTGTAGATTCTTGTGAATTGCACTATAACTTTATCATTAACCACACAATTATTCTTCTTACGTTGTTATGTTTGCAAAGATGTTTCAGCAACTCTTTGAACCAATTATTATAGTAGGTGTTTAAACTTTTCCTCAATTTATTAATGTGGATCGGATAACTCTAACGCTATTTCTAAAAATGTTCGTCTGATATAGAAACTTACAAAAGTATCATCCAAGCTGTGACTTTCAACTGACACTACTAAAGCTGAAATAATATTCAAATATCCACAAGTAGCTAACTATAACGCAAAGTCAACACCACGAATGAAATAAAATTGAGTCCGGATCCTTGCATTATCATCATTGAAAATTTTTATCTAAAATAAATTGTGAATAAATCTGTTTGCATTTTTTAGCATGATACCATATATTTTTAAAGATGACTTTCGGCATTTTATCTAATTCTCAATTTTTCAACAAATAAATTTGTCTGGTTGGTGTTAAATGGATTATGAGATTAACATGATGAAAACTAATGATGATATTCGAAGTATAAATTGATATCATTTAATTTTCGTACTAAAAATAGTGTGCATTGAACCAACAAATTTTTATATCGGCGTATTATTCAACTATTTCCATAGTATCATTGATTGTAGTCATGAAATATTTTGACATTTAAATCCCCCGCTCCATGTTTGCTATAGTAAACAAAGAAATTCACACTATAACAAAAGCATATTTTGTATTGTATAACTTTAATGGCCATTTTACGTATGTAAGTATTCAAAATAAAAATGTTGGCAGGGCATCATCTAAATTGGGGGTCGTCACAGCGTTATTGGGAAGGTCGCGTAAAAATTCCGTTTTTCAGCTTCCTGTGTGTGACCTTAATGAAACACGAAATGATACTTTATTATAAAAAAGTGATCAAGGGGGTCGCGACTGATGAAAGTTTGAGAAGCGCTGATCTAAACGATGTGTATTTAGGAGCATTGTTGGTCCCACATTTTCCTTTTGTAATATACGTTAATTATGTGACAATGTTTAATGTCGCCAGACGTGCTACTGTAATTTAACAGTTTATTGGTCACCTATCCTTTAAATGAAACTCACTATCAACCAATTTACACCATCAATGAATGTAATAACCTGTTATCATTATCCACACTTGAAAACACTATATCATTTAAAGTTTAGGGAAAATATTTCAAAATAAGCTGAGTTTAATGGTTGTGTTGATACTTTGAATGACAAACCAGTTCAAATGGGGATGAATCAATTCAAAAATTCAGACGTGGTTCTGTGACAAATAAAAAATAGTTTTTAGCGCAAATTTGAACACTGCATTCAAATTGAAACGTTCAGGTAGGTCATCTTGAATTAGTACAATAAAATATTTTGAGTTGAGGAAAAAAGGCCAAATAAACGAGAAAAATCAAACTCAACGACAACTAAAAGAACAGTTTCGTTAGAGTGTCACTGAAAATTTGGCGAGAGTTGAGCGTTTTGGGTCTTTATCGATTTCGGGGTCGACAAAAATGATGGAGAGTTCAGTGGTTTCGTGCGAAAAGGCCATTGGCGTGAGGTAACAGTTGAAAGTGTTCGCAGTCCATGGGTCAGCGAAGTAGTTTATATAGGGCAGATAGCGATTGTCACAGTCAAGAAACCCGGCCGTTTTCTCGTCGACAAGAGCCACAATCTGGAGTTGTTGGCCGTGGAACAAGGTGATTTCTTGTTGTTTGGTGAAGGTCAGAAAGAATTCTTTTTGGTTCAACTCAATGAATGGCTTTCTTTCGGAGGGTAGAGCAATAGAAAATTCAAAAATAACTAGCGCGTTGTTGACCCACTTTCGATTTCGCATTATAGTGAGTTTGGTTAGAGTGTTGTAGCAGAATGTGATGGATTTGGTGAAGGACCGATTGATCAGTAGTTGATGGTTTTTAGACAGCCTTCCTCCATCACAAAAGATCCACACACTAAACAGAAAATATGTCGAAAAAGCAAAAGAGGGCATACTAGCAGGCTTGTCTCACCACAATTTTTATATCAATCATGTTTTTATTGATGCCAGTCACGTAATCTTGAGAACTTAGGACCCAATAGTTGTTGGACGATTGGGGATCATACCGAAATATTTTATAGTCTGCGATGGATGGAGCAGGATCAAGATGTTGGTCATTTAATGTGACACTAAACACTGCGGTAAACTCCTTCGACGAATGATCGATTGGTTCAACGCGGATGATGTCGCTAAACGTAGACGAGTATTTTTTGTCAAATCTAATGCGATTTGAAGGTATAATTTTGATGGCGAAATTTGGGTTGTTTGTGGGAGAGATTGTGCTGGATTTGACTTGCTTGAAAAACGGTTGGTAACACAAAAAACAACAAGTCTTTTGGTTAAATTCCAAACTAAAAAATACAAATTTGCTTGATCGATTATTAGCATTGAACATGGTGGTCAACTTTTTCAACTCGTTTGATATCTCTAAACCGAGACAATTCACACAACTGGAAACATTTTCGGATGAGTTCACTTACTTTTAGATACAAAGGCATTATGCGCCCATTTACTGCCAAGGTTCTCATCAGAGGTTTTCAATAGGCCCACATATTCATGATTGAAATTCTTTGCGGTGTTAATGACGAGAGATTCTCTATTGAACCCCACATAGCAGGTGTGTGCTTTTTGACAACTGTGTTCCGTGGCAGTGATCTCCAACAAATTACTTAGTCTCTTATAAAAGGAGTATTCGTCGGCAACTCCTGCCTCATACCGATTGGACTGGGTCAACTTTTTGATGTTGAAAATTGCACGCTGCTTTTCTGTTGATTGGTGTGGCAAAATAACAATTATTCCGTTGTAGAATGCAACCAACCCGCTATCAACCAATTCGATAGTTAAACTATCCCTAGAATGCCGTTTTATCGTGTTACTTTAGGTCTACAAGTTACTGGTTAGTAATGAAGCAGGTTGGTCTCACGGCCATGGTCAAAGATTCCACTCCATGAGGAGTTTTACAATAAACCCAACCATGATTTTCGCTAGTGGATTGGTTTTGGCAAAGTCGAGTACTGTGAAGATGAGATTCGATGAATTGCGTTATCTCGTCATCAAATACGCAGTGAGTGTACTCAATGGAGGTTTTATTTGGAGTGAATTTGGTGGAAGGTTTCATTCGAAGACAAACACTGATATCATTTGGAATGCGGAAGTAGTTGGCGAAATTCACCAAATTAGTGGCACTCAAGTAACCATACAAAAATTCTACAAACACATCAAGCTCCATTTGGGTCAAATTAACTAATTCTTCTTCGAGAGCACAGTCACGATTCAACTTGAAGCCAACTCTTTCTCTCGCGCCACAAAACGACAGATCCAGCTGCTTTAATATTCTCAATGCTGACAGCAGCACTTTGGGTGTAAGACCTTGGTGGTTTTTGGCGTTAAACAACTCAAAATCTTTCAACAACTCCACAGTTATTTTGTTGGCACATCGAATAACACTCAGATGAGCAAAGTTGTTGCCAAAGTGGTCCACACATTTGTTGTCGTCGTTGTGTTTGTAGAGCAACTTGAACACATCATATTTGTTTGCTATGATAGCACAATGAATCGCTTTGAATCCAAACTAAATCATATGCAACTCTTGTCCAAATGAAACACCTACGTCATTTTCTTTTGATGCCAATTGAGGCATCAACTTTAGTAGTTGGTGGCACAACTTGTGATGGCCATATGTGGCGGCAAAATGCAAAATAGTATCTCCAAACTATGAAATTGTATTGCTATGCAAAAATAACCAGTCAACGAACTTTTGTAGTGATGTTTAGAGTGTCTTTGAAGCGTTTCAATGGACTCAATATTTGCAAAGTCTTGACACTGCCGGCAATACCAATAAGATGGGTGGCTGTAATTTTGAACGACGTCTAAAACAACAATCCCACACATTTGAGTGTTTCAACGCAATTACGAAAGGTTTGCAGCATGTGTAATTGTATAATGAGTACAACTGAAAACACAACTCGGCATTATCGCAAAGCACGGCGATAGAAAATGGCGTGAATCGATCCTACATCGCAACACGTTAAAATAGCTCAACGCCACTGAACAGCAATACATCGATAACTTCGTCCAATGCTAGTGTGTTATTCAGCAAAAAGTTTACAGTGGAAATATTGCCACAATACATCGCAAAATACATCAACGAATAACAGCCCTAAATCAACTTTAGTTCATGGCTGTGTTACGTCACTTGCATTACCTGCAGACGATAGTTGATATCAATAGAAAAATCCTCAACCAAATGTTTCAAAAGATTGGAGTTATTGCCTCTAACCGCACAAATTCCCGGCGTAACGCCATCCTATAGTGTTGTGGCCGAATGTGAAAAATCAGCGTGTTGAACTACGTTGTTCATGTGATTGGGGTTGGCGCCACAAGTCAGCAACAAAGTAGACATCTCAAAATTCCCTTTCATGCACGAATAATGCAATGGTGTGTTATTGTTCTAAAAAGTAGGTAACTGTTACCGTCTAACAACTCCACGCAATCACTTCATCAATCGCATCAACGGCAACTCCATGGTCAAGAAGAAGTTTAGCAATGTCGGGATGGTTTCTCCACGCCGTCCAATGAAGAGGGCTTTCACCAAACTACCAAAATGCGTACCAATAACATTATCAAATAAAACATGTGTATATATATTATACTTTCCCTTTGATGTCGAGTGCTGCTCCATGTGCCACCAAAAGTTTCGCACAAACGTAATTTCCAGTAGAACAGGCCAAATGAAGAGCACAATACCCATCCTTGAGCAGAAACGTTACATCCGCGATTTCTTCCAACATTTCGATTACCTTATTGACATAGTTGATGTCAGGACAATAATCAAGTGTCATTTTGAAGTAGTTTTGATAGCCGTTGTAAAGAGAATAGAACACGGCGTTCATTCCGGCCTATAACAACTACAACCCACAATAAATGGCGGACCACTCATACTTTGGATTCAAGTAGAACATCTGCTCCACGTTCCATCAGTGCAAAAACCATTTCGTTGTTGTCTTCAATATTGATCGCCAAATGAAGTGGCGTCACTCCATCCTAAACGTACAAACATATGAGGATTAAACGCGCAACTTCATTGCATGAAAACTAACATTGTTCGTTAGGTCGACGGCGAAATGGTTTGACAAAAGCATTTGGACTACGTCCAGTCGTCGATGAACGATTGCCAAATGCAAAGCAGTGTTTCCATTTTTCTGGTATTAAAAACATCAGTCAGTCTCCTCCTTCTCGCCTCTTTCGCGTCCGTGTTTCTGGTGCGACGTATCTCGATAACTGTTATTTATACATTTTTTAAAGTTAACGGCTCAAGTGACTAATATTATTACGTGATCAAAATAATTATAATGATTTAAAACACTGGGCTCTAATCGAGCTACATGCCAGTAATCAATTTTTGTATAATCTTAAATGGCTGTAACTACTGTATAACACCTCAAAACACCATAAAATCGATCAAATTGGTTTTACGTGTCTTAATAAATTGTATGGTAATACGCAATGTTTCTAACATGTCAATGACGTCAAAACCTTGAATTTAACATTCGTTTATTTAACGTTGTTGTCTACGTAATTGATAAGCATGGATACTATTCAATAGTAGTCAATAAAAAGCGATTCATTTAATTTTCATATACCAACGAAACAAACTTGAGACAAAGTTGGAAACAATTTTAAACTAGAGCCCTAACTGTTGGGTTGTTTGAGAGTTTTTAAGTGCAAATTTTATTTAAGTATTTGATTGCACTTGAAAAATCTATTTTCTCGTGACGAAGTAAAACTTAATGGTTCAGTATGCTAAGTTTATGCCCACTACACCAACTCAATAAAGTCCACCACCTTTGGATAGCTTAGTGAAAAAACTTTAAACAATTTAAATAAGCCAACAAACTGTCGATGGATTTCAGTTGAGGTTAAAAGAACGAATGTTTCAAAAATATTTGAATGAACATTTGAATAAATAGGTTGATGTTTACCCAACTCTAATAAAAAGTAATTAAATCTAGCTAGCAGTAAAAAATAAATCAACAAGCTACAACTAACCGAAAAATAAAATTATTACTCTTGCAATTTCACTTTTAAAGGTGTATAGTTGTCACTTTAAACAGAAACTGGACGAGAAAGAGTCAATGAAAAACAACCTTAATTCGATTAGTTTCATTAGCGCCAATTTTCAGTAGGCCCTCCAAAGTAGCAATGTCCAGACCAGAAACAATGCCGTGCATTAGAACACTGTACCCAAGCTATAACATGGTTCAATCACAGCAGTACACACGCAAAATACATTGTCAGGTGTGTTAATATCGGCCACGGGGACTGAAGAGAGCAGCAACTCCATCACCTCTCTAGAGTTATATTTGGCGGCGAGGTGTAACGGTAAATGTGCAAGCTAGACGTGTGTTGAGTAAACGTGTACCTTAAACCAACGACCAATACATCGTCTCTTATGTTGAAGTCGGCTCCGTATTCATACAGGACACTCATAACACTAAAGCAGTTGTTTTTTGCCGCTATATGAGCCGAAGTCATTCCAACCTAGTAGCATAAAAGTGGCGCGTAGTCAACGAAAACAACCTACATTATTTTTTTCGTTGATATCAATGTGAGGGTATTTTCTCAAGTAATAACGCAGCAATGTAGTCAGGTTGAGTTTGGTGGCCAAATGGAGTCGGTTAAAGTATTTCTGAAGCATAAATTTTAAAAAACAAAATTCTCAATGAATTTAAAAAACAGAAAGCGTCACATACATTGATGCATTCAGCCAATTCCACGATCAGCGGAAGTTTTTCTTGACTCTCAAGGTCTTCAAAAACCGAAGATGACTCCTTCACCATATTTAATTTAAGAATTGCGATCAATTTCTGCAAAGAAAGCTACCATCAGACCATATTTATATGTGGACCCGAGTGTGAGTAAGTGTTTGGCCAAATCGAAGCACTTTTGTTGTACAGCGTAATATAACGGCGTTTTTCCGTACTAAATTCGATCCAAATGATGCTGTCTCATTGAACAATAATGTACTATGTCTTGATGGTCGAGAATGGCCTTGTTTTCGATCAGCAAAAACGCACTGTTCACGCTACCACAAGCACAGCAAATGCACAGTGGGGTTTGCAACTCCTACAATTGTAAATGTCGAATAGAACAAACTTAGTGTACATTCATAATAACACAATGGATATGTATCAACTATAGATTAGCTAAAAGGACGTCTTTACCTGCTTAGTTGTGGCTTCCAAGTCACACCCATTCGCTATAAGACTAGCCAGAAGAGTGACGTTATCGTACTTGGCGGCAAAATGAGCCAACGTCATGTGGTTCTACAGTGGAACATTAGAATGTTGACTGTGTGAATAAATAACCCACATGGAACTTGTAATTTTTTAACTGCGGAAAGGTCGACAGCAATTCCAGCACCGGGTTGTTCTTCTTGTGAGAAATGCGACGCTCCAATGTGTGCTCGAACTCCTTGTCGATGAGCAAATTTTCATTTTTTATCTCAATTCCGCCATGCAGCATTGTTCAACTAGTATGAACACACTCTCGAAAAGCTCCAGACGTGGACAACGGCGCTCTATCCTATCAACTAATTCTTTGTTAAAGACCCCGGAAGAATTCATCACTGCTTTTAAACAATATCTAATCCTTCGCATGTTTTTACGACCATCGATGGAATTGCGCACATGTTAAAAAATCCATTTGGCGTAATTATAAAGAGTAATATATCTACAAACAAACGAGTAGTTCGGCAGCGCATATACATACAATCTCGCTTAAACCGACGGTCCGAATACACTACAGTCGCCAATCGCAACTAGGTCTGGACAGTCGATATACTTGGAGTACATCCGATTGAATAGCCAACAATTGGCAATTCCGATGTCAACCAATTTGAACCGTAGAAATAGCGGCGTCAGGTAGCGCTCGTACCATTTGAGTTCTGACTGCCTGTCCATGTATTCAAATGAATGCAGTCCACAGTCGCATTCAGTGACAACGTCCAAAATGATAAAGCTGCTAAAGTGGAGGCGGTTTTTTTCAAATAACATTCGTCTTCGTCTCATTTCGTTGGCTATAGCGGAATTACGAGAAAACCCGCTAAGGCATGCAATTTTAGTTTGAATTTGTTTCTAAAAACAAAAATAAAAACATCCATAAACATAGCCCTCTGTTCATGTCCACACAAACTGAAGCAGACCATCTGAGAAAATCAAACATACCAAGTCGTTTTCAAAATCACTCTTATTAGGACAACATCTACGCAACCCGTCGCCAACAACCATCATACTTGCGATGGTTATTGCACTTTTGGGATGGTGTTTGATAGTGGTCGACAGTTCGATCAACGAATTTTTGTAATCATTAACCTTCTAACGATCAGAAAAACGATACCCCTCTAAGGTTTTTGGGGTTAATTTAACCCCACTTTTTTATTTAACAAAAATATGTCAACAAATATAAAAGTATAATTTTTAAAATATTGAAGATTTTGTATGACAGGAACATGACAAAAATGTCGAATAAAAAGCGAGTTAATCTCGATTAAGCCGATTAATAACATGGTCGATGTTACTCGAGTTAGCTCGGCGTTTAAAAAAATGTATATATATGCTGATTTCTTATTTTAATGCAAGCTTTTGACGCATTTTATATAAACAAATTAATAATTATCAAAACATTCTACTTCACACAATCAAAACAAGTGCTGGAGGAATGAGAGTGACAATAATATTTATGGCAACATCTACATCGTTGAAATGTTTTTTTGTCTTTTACTCTCTCGCAATAGTAACATCTTGATTGTTTCGCAGTTATAGGTCCGGGTTTAATGGGAGTTTTGATCTTTTTAGACGTAAGTTTTATCACTTTAGTGTTGGAGTTTCT
Source organism: Merluccius productus (assembly GCA_027122695.1). Taxonomy (NCBI): domain Eukaryota; kingdom Metazoa; phylum Chordata; class Actinopteri; order Gadiformes; family Merlucciidae; genus Merluccius; species Merluccius productus. The sequence goes on along the minus strand of JAOPJI010074732.1, from coordinate 7,731 downwards.
GGATAAAAGAGGTTCGTAGAGGCTTTCGGCGATTTCTTTGAGGAATGTGCGTCTACTTTTTGTTTTATCATTATATATATCTTTATATAATGCAAAGGCGTTCACTAATGATAAGTCCAGCATATTAAAGAATACTACCACACTCCACCTTCTGGTAAACCTGCGAACAGAAACAGACGCAAGCATCCTATCAATAGTATCGACCCCACCTTTAGTTTGATTATAGTCCAGTATTATATTGGGCTTAAATTTTAAGGTTTCACCACAGATCGAATCTTCATTAGTTCCAGTTGCTAGTAGAATGACTGCTTTCCCCTTTTTACAAACATAAGAAGTCATCATGTACTTTTCAAAGAACACAAAAGTTGTGCTGTAAAGTTGTCTTTTTGTAGAAGGTAACAAGCAACCAGGTATTTCCTTTTTATTTTTTCGTAGTGTTCCCAAAAATGTTAATTTTTTCTCTAGCAGTTTGCTTGCAAGTGAAAAAGAAGAAAAAAAATTATCTGCGACGATGTTTCTACCAGAATAAAACAATGGGGCAGACAATGAGAGAACTACAGTTTCACCAACGTTGCATTGTCTCAACACTTCAAAGTTGTTTTTCCCCAAGTATACACTTATGTTATAAACATAATTAGACAAAGGATCAACAAGAAAAAAAAACTTCAGGCCATATTTTGCCGGTTTCATAGGCATATACTGCCTAAAAGGACATCTTCCTCTGAAAGATACAAGTTGTTCATCGAAGGTAACATCTTGGTTCGGGGCAAAACATCTTTGAAGCACACTTACCCACTGATCCCATATATCACGGACCGGGCAAAATTTGTCATCATCCCTTCACAGTAATCTTGTGGTAAAATCATCAAAATGTAACGATCTATTTAGCTGTTTGATGCGGCGTAGTGAAAAAAGTCTTCGATAGATCTCCTTGCCTTCTTTAACGCTGAAGAGTTCAGACAAAGGTTCCTGTCTATCTTTGTGCGTCCCCATTAGCACAAGAAGACCCAAGTAACCCCGAAACTCAATTTCATCGATATCATACCAATCATCTTTGAAATGGTACCTTCCAAACTTGTTGCTGTACTTTATTATGGAATCGCAAATCTCATCATTTAAAAAAAGCAAGAAACAGTCAATCAGAGATTTTATCTTTAGTATAGCGTATGCTGTCGTACCAGGACAAGAGTTCATTATATTTTCTGCGGACGTTTTTGTTACAGGTGGCTTTGAAGAACTCCATTGTATACCACTTTTAGACGTTAAAACATCTCGAAAGATATTATCATCAAGAATATCATCACTTGATTCAAATTCGTCGTCAATATTATCTTCGTATTCACTTCCAGAGGAACCAAATTCATCGCTGAAGTCACTGAAATCACTCATCTTCGATATGCTGTAACCCACGCACATGCGCGCGCGTAAAATTAATATAAATAAACTATTTTTTTATAGTATCCACTCATTTAAATTGGCCACTATTCAATATTCATGTAGCACATAATATTTGATTTATTTTCAACAAAAAAAAATCTGGGGTTAATTTAACCCCAAAAACTTTAGAAGATAAACTAAAAATAACTTTTTTTATGTAAAGTAAATTTTCATTTTTAAAATTTGGAATTGAGCTTCACAATGATTTATAAGAATACCTAAAATATAAAGTTGCTGGGTTATTTGGGGAAAAAGATATGCCAATTATAAAGTCGTTTTGGGGTTAAATTAACCCCAAAAACCTTAGAGGGTTAAAATGATAAAACTTTAATGGGTTAATGATTGCATCAGATGTCTTTTGTAAATGACTTTGAAATTTTCAATAATCCCTTGATCTAAAGGTTGAAGAACACTCGTTGTTTTAGGAGGAAAATAACACAGTGTTATGTTTGACAAAGAGATGTTTGGATGTGCTGAACAATTGTCAATAAATAGTAAAATTTTTCTGTTAACCACAGCGAGTTGCCTATTCCATTTTAACAGAAAAGAAGTGAAGATGTCGCTGGTCATCCAAGCTTTTTTATTGGCGTGATAAGTTAGTGGTAAATCTTTTATACCATTAAAACATCTGGGTTTGGCAAATTTTCCAATGACTATCGGGGGTAGCTTTTCACCAACCATCGAACAAACGAACAATACTGTAACTCTTTTTATCGATTGCTTAGACCCATGTTTGTTTTTTTCTTTAACAAAGATATAACCACGATCTAAATAAATATAAAAACATATCAGTAATAGTTGAAAACCTCTTCTTAATTGGTAAAAGAGTCCAGTTTCATCGGCATTATATATGTCCGCGGGGTCCCATGATTTTATTATTTCACTCAAATGAGGTTTCCAGTTATCAACAATTGTAGGATCTACACTTCCAGCTTCTCCGTGAAACTTAATATGTTTAAGATTATATCGTTTGGTAAAACCTTGAAACCAACCAGCAGATAGTTGAGTGGACTCACCAGACGCAGCAAGAAATTCATTTGCTTTGCATATAATGTTGTCTTGAGATAATTCGAGATTATTTGCCCGCATATTTTCAAGCCAGTCGCGAACTTTTTCATCTATTGACACAAACATGCCAGACTTCAAGGTTTTTCTATTTTTAGAAATAAAACCATCATTGTATGTTCTTAGCAGCACATTTTTTTTCTTTAGGATTGTATTCAACGACGATCTTGCTTTAATATCAAACTTTTCCATTGTTTTGAACTTGGCATCTTTCAAATGTGACACTGAATCAATGTAGTTGATAATTTCAACTTTTTTGAGCAACGTTAAGTGAGTTCGTTTTGTTGAATACGACGCACCAGCCATTTTTCTCCAAAAAACGTAGAACTGAAGGCTGCGCTGTATCCATTTGGGCGTTAGAGCCATAAATCACATTTTAAGGAGTAATCTCACATTAAAAACAAGTGTAAATGTATTATTACATACTAATATATTATTTAAATTAGTTTCAACTTAGTTGTAACGACAAATAATGCACCAATAAGAAGATATTCTAAAGTGGCGTTGGAGCCATATTGCGCAGGATCCATACATCACTGTACTAATCTTATAAATTATTTAATAAAAAGTTTATTGTTAGATTCTGCATTTTTAAATAAGTGAGAATTAATACCTTGTCTACAACGATTAACTCCAGATTCATGGAAATATAGAAAGCGTATGGCGTTGATACTTGTTAAGATATTAACGGTCCAAAGTAACTATATAACCCAAAAATTTTATTAATATGAAAAAAATTTGACACTGTTTAAATTGCATATCACATGCGGTATATATTTTTAAAGGTAACAATAAAAAGTTCGATCTTGTTTAATTTTCATTTAAACAAATTGTTAAATATGAATTATTCATTAAATATGTTATTTTTTAATTTTAGGAAAATAAATCATCTGCAATAATTAAAAATTTGATAATTAATCCCCTAATCCTTATTGTAGCCGTGGATTTTATGGTGCGTTTGCGCATCACTTTAAAAAACTATCTTATTATACATATTTTTCCCCATATTTTACTATTAAATAAAAAATTTTAAATTTCAAGGGAAAAACCCAAGTTTAAATGGTACCCTGTCTATATGGGTTAACCAAAGCCTGAAATCCACCATCTTCAGGGCTTCTTCTTTTGTAAAGAGGGTAACCATCATCATCAGTCTGAGTTTCAACAGCGTATCGCTTGGGATAATTTTTGGTGCATTTCCCATCATTCATGCAAGGGCTGCTATGATTGATTGGACCACATCGACCGACCATGCATCATTTGAGTTTTGACCGTTTCAAACAGAACAGGGTCAACGGATGGGTCAGGTAACTCGGCACAGATTAACTTGTCAATGTCGACAGAATGCAACTTTTCCTTCAGCCACACCAAAATGTGGGCGTGTGACAATCCCCTCTTTTGCCACTCTACAGTGTACATATGACACTGTACTTCGCCGAAGATTTTGAACTTCATGATGAGTTTCATCATGGTCCTTCAATTTAAGCTGGAATACCCGCGCCAACAAATCATGTCGATCCTTTGAAGTTTGGCTGGGAAACAGTTCAGCAGTAATTTCAGGCCATGAAGGGTTGCATGAAAAGGTAATAAATAGGTCAGGGCGTCCAAAACGTCTAACGTACACCATCGCATCCTGAGTTTTTTCATGCATGTAGCGAGGTGACCCAGTGTGGCTTGGCGGTAAGATGCACAGTTGACCGTGACTATTATTAACACCATCATTAATAACATTATCCCTTAGGTGGATGTAGTTGTCGACACGAAGTTCTTTCTGGTGTGTGCGGAAATAACAAAGTCGTTCTGATTCCATTTTGGCATACATATCAACCACAAACTGCAAAAATAACGTGCGGTATCGGTGGAGAAGGTTGTAATCTCTTTCTCGCAACATAAAACGATATGAGTAAAAAGCTCTACAACTGACGGTTTTATTGGAGCCAATTTGAGGAATACCAAAGTGATAACCATCTTCTCCATTAACATAAATGAGAGGATATTGCAAGGCGTCGTAAGAACAGTGTGTTTCGTATTTCGTTTGCAGTCTATTGTCTCTGCTTCTCAAGACAATACCTCTATTGCCGTGCTGTGTTTCTGACATGATGGCAGCCGCCTCGTTGCATTTGGCCATTAAATCTTCGTTGTTGTTCTCCATGAGGAGGTTTATCAGAATCTATGACAATGCTAAATCAACGGAAGCATGTATCATGTATCTCCAAGGCCGACTTGAAACTATTTACGCAACTATTGTGTTGGTGCAACATATCTTGAAGGGGCAATATTAATAGTTTGATTCAAATCTGGATAGACTCTTAATCTGCTTTGAGTTTGTAGGTTAACGTCCTCAACAAAGTATATTTGTAGAAATTTAGGCTCATCTTCCTGAGGGGGTAGCATCGATCCAATTTGGTGATAAACTTAAACTTTAAATATTTCATGTACTTGTATTTTTGAAATATAAGTGCATTATTATTAAAGTGATGAAAAATATAGCCACAAACTTAGGTTAGAGTAATTTTTTATTATAATAATTAATATAAACAGTATTTTATTTTTAAACTGAATAATTACTTATTTGTCTAACAATAAATGTTTAAAAATATATATTAAACAAGTTATACATATTATATTTACATAAAAATATTATCTATTTGATTGTAACCAATATTTTGAATTACGCAATAACCCAAAAAATATATTACGAGTTTATAAAAATCAACAAGAAAAAGGGTATAATGGCTGTATGATTAATTATTTGTATATGTTTTTTAATTGTTTTCAATAAGTTATTGAATAAATCAATTCGGTTGCCCTTATTGAAGGGTACCAAGCTTCATGAAGATGAGACTCCATATGTGAAAACATTATCCCTTTTCGAAATTTGAGAAGTCGTGTTTTTTCAAAACATTCCAACAGCACTCAATTGTGTTAGAATGTTTATCCCCGTCGACATACTGGGCCGTCTGATGATCGAAACCATATTCAGTTAATCGGTTGTATACCGCCCATTCATTCACTGCAAATGGTAGTTCCCGGAATTACCTCGTTTAGTATAATGGGCAACAGAGTATTTTGGTCTCGTCTTTCAACATAAAAGTATCGGACCTCAAACAACTTTCTTTTTTTGTCTTCATCAATTGAACACAAACATAACCCAAATATCCAGGGACCATCAATTCTGTTTTTGTATCTTTCCTTGGTGGTTATGATTAGTTCTGCGTCTTAAAGGGTTTAATAAATTAGTATTAAAATTTTATTACCAAAAATACAGTCGATATCAGATAAGTCTTCATTTGATAGATCATAAAGGCTGCCAGTTATTTCTTCTTTATTCAAATACTTGAAAATTATTTATAAAAAATACCTGGGGTTGTTTCTAAAGTTAATGTGTTTAGCAAATAAACCAATTTATTTTCTGCTTTTAACCATTTGTCGAAGGTTAAATATCGCCCCGATTGTTTTTCCGCTAACCACGTAAAAGAGATTCGTCGATTTCCACAACGAATCCAGGACCACCAAATTTATTTATTTCTCGAAAAGAGTCAGAAATAATATTTCTAACCTTTGATACCCAATGTAAATAGGTTTTATTAGTTATTTTAACCATATCTACAGTGAATAACAAAGTGTGATCCAGTGCCCAATAGTATATAATCTTCATAATTTTTTTTATATATAAATTATGAGAAGCCTTGTGCGTGACAGCATTGGATGAAAAAAAAGTACCCCTTAGTGGGGATACTTTAGTTTTACAGGATTTGCTAAAAGAAAAGTTCAATCAATTAAAAAATTAGAAAATACTTTCTACAAATATATGTGTAAAGGAAGGTAGTATCATTCCTTTCGTATAGAGTTTCTTCTGATACGGGATTTTTTAAGTGTGCTTTACGTTTCGCAATGTAGAATGAACCAAACTTTCTACAATTATTGCACCTTGATGGAATACTATTAACTAATTTGTTTCCCAGCAAAAAGTTGAATAGTTTTTCTATATCATTAACAACAACGAAAAATTCATCGTCCCCTCTGATTGACACAAAATCCATGACGCTATAAAAAGAAATGCGCTTCGATTGTAGAAAGTTTTATATCCTTAGTAATTTACCGCTAAAGGTACGCAGTCGCTAGCGCAAATCTTTACTTAAAGAAACCGACAATTATACCGCCGATTAAAATGTTTAAAAATTGTAAGTAACGTATATCACTAAAACAATAAATATTGAAAGATATTTAAATAAAGGTATTAAGATTAAAACAATTATTTACAAATTATAAAGTAGTCGTTATGTTGGATGCGGCTATCCTAAATAATATACGCCGAAAACACCGCGAAATAGAAATAATCAACTTCAAAGCAGTTAAACCAGTTAGAAAATTTCATGTTTTTTAATAAACGTTATAAACAAATATTAAGTTAAATTAGCACTGGAGACATAACTGAATTTATATGTGTTTATATATAATATACATAATAATAAAAATCAATATATAGGAATGATAATTTTAATAAAAAAAATATATATTTTTATATCGCAGTAAATTGGCTCATTTTGTAAATAGTAAATATTTAATTTGCAAAGAGATATGGGAAGCGGATTTCACCAAAATCCATTACAACAATTTACGGCTCAATTTTATAATTATTATGACAAATTACTAATATGTGTTTTAATAAATATAGAAAATATCACTTATTAAAATTAAATAGTAAAATATATGATTTTCTACTAGTTCAAATATTTTATGTGATTATTTTCATAGAGAATATAAAATGATTTGAAATTATATTTTAAAATAAAGCTATTTTTTAGAGTTAACAAAGACTACATAAAAATATGTTAATAAATGTATTAAATCAACCATTTTGAATAATACTATACCTTGAATAAGGTATTTTCAATTAATGTCTTTATATTATTGTAAAGAATATTCCAATAGAAAGATTTTTTTTATAAGAATTACAAATTAAACATATTTAAAATAATATAATATTAGTACCTTTATTAATAATACTAAAAAATACAATTACTAAATCAATAAAACAAGTTGAAGTATTCTGGATGCATTAAATAAAAAGTTATAGTAACATTTAATACATTATTACCAAAATCAATTTCTATATCTGTTCTCTAATATTAATCACATCAAAACCGATTGCAAAATAGAGTTAAACAAAAATCTAAAAGAATTTTGTTAAAAATCGCATTCCTTCAAGGAGAAATGAACAACTGTGTG
>JAOPJI010074636.1:0-10124 GCA_027122695.1 Merluccius productus | reverse complement strand
CATATTACATTCGTATAATATCACATTTAACCCCATGGAATATTGTATTACACCAATACAATAGATATTACATTCGCGCGATGTCATATTACATTAATGACATATATTACATTCGTATAATATCACATTTAAACACATGGAATATTGTATTACACCAATACAATAGATATTACATTCGCGCAATATCATATTACATTAATGACATATATTACACTCGTATAATATCACATTAAAACCCATGGAATATTGTATTACACGAATACAATATGATATTACATTTGCGCGGTAGCATATTACACTCGTGCAATATCATCAAGTCACACTAGTGTAAAGTTTCACAAGTAGTTAAGTAAGCGTTTCATCACGTAATAGCAATAATAAACAGGAATATAAATGCTAAAAAGTAGGGCATATTAACATATCAATTTAATCCTGCACGGCCAACACGTGCGAGAGAGGTCATTTTGAATCACACCAAAAACGCACTTCTCATACACAGAGTTTAGATATTCCAAGCTACCGCATTTATTTGTGCGTCATTGATTTGCTTTATAGGATTAAAAAAATTGATTAAGTCAAATAACACCTAAATACTATTATATAGATGGAGCCCCTTTATCAACCCCTTCACGCAATGACGCAAGTTAATGCAAAATGGAAACGAAAATCAAATAACGCACTCAAAGAAGAACACACGAAAGCAACGGAAAACACAAAATGTACACAGGAAAAATCAAAAAAAGTTATATGAGCGAATTGAGATCAACCAACAGCTGGAAAACAACCTCAGCGGGATAAAAACTGGTTTCAGTGGATGGCTCAATCAACGACGCTGCACCATCATTATCGCGTTGTTGATCAGAATCAGGCACATTCGATTCGTTGGAGTTAACTGCGGCAATATCTGGTGCATTGTGGGGGACGTTGGAGCTCGCAGTGGGTATCGATTCCTGTGTCAGAGGGTTGGTGGTGCAGATGGGAATATCGGAGAGAAGTTGGAGTGCATCCTGTTTCGGCAAACGTAAAACATGTTTGACAATATCTCCGTTGATGAACCCACCTCCAAACTTTTTGAGGTTTTTGGTGTAGATGAGATCGTTGTTGCGATCGATCGAGGTGTTATGCTTGCGTTTGTACTGATGGTAGTTGACGATTTTTTTCTGTACCTGGAACAAAAGACAGAATTGCTCAGGTGACAGCTCAAGGAAGAATTTCACACCCCCAGACGAACTGGACATTATCGTGGTGTATGCAGGCTTGTAGGTGAGGAGTCGCGATTGGAAGTCATCACGAGAAGATGATGACACAATATGAAGGTCGCAGGTATTGGCGGAAATTTCGGAAACGTCTACTACTCTTCCCTCCTTAGTAGTACCGATAAATTGGCAATTATCATTCAGCGCCACAGGTGGATTATTGTCAATGGTAAAAGAGCTAGCAGATTTGAAATCCCTGGAGGACACTCCACTCGAGGACGGGGTGTCAGATGAGTGGAAGAGTGCTCTATACGGCGCATTGCATATGGATGTAATGTGTTCACCGGTGTAATGCTTGGCGACCACCTTGTAACGCTTGGGGTTATCGTCCAGGATCTTTTTACGGGACTCATCATCAATCAAGCGGTACATATTTGGGTCGTTGTCATCCCTCACAAAGTTGGTATCGATGTCCACATCGTCGTCCTGATCAATTTGCTCGATGAACTTGTTGATAGTGTTGGACTTGCACACGCGTTCCTTGGTGAAAATGTGCACATACTTTTCGATATTGGAATTCATGTACATTCCATTGGTGAGGATGTGCGCCGAAGTGGCCCAGCCAGGCATATCGCTTTGCAGCGTTACTTTGAGAACACCCCGCTCATTGTCGATCATTTCCATGATGGTGATGTTGTTCATGATGTCGCCCACAAGTAGCTCGTTGTTGTATACCTTGAAGAAGGCGGGTATAATTCCGCACTCGAACTTGTTGAGCAGTGACAGCTTATCGTTTTTGTTCACCTCATACAGGTGCAGTTCACCCGAAACCCCAACCACCAGTTTGCCTTGGAAGGCCACCACTGACAACACCAGTCCTGTGAACTCGACAGTATCCAAAGTGAACAGTTCGTTGTGCTTCATCTGAAACAACTTGACGAACCCGCGATAAAGGGTGTTTTGTGGGTTGGTGCTCATGTTAGAGGTGGTGACGTAGTATGGTCGCGAGTTGTGCTGACCCAGGTGCAGAGTCTCTATGGTAATGACATCCTCGTTTTGGTTGAAGTGCTGAGTGAAGACGGGGTAGAGCGTGTCTTTGTTCAGGATAACCAGCCGGTACACGTTGGGAATGTCAATCCATTGCCAATCAGGGTCCTCGTTGGCGGTGTCAAACACGTTGTGGATGACCGGTGCACACAAACTCATGGCTGCTGGGGTTTCTATTTGGGTGTGGTGGATGAGGCCCTTTCGAATGAGTACATTATTGTATTGTGATTGGACGAAATTTTTGGTTTTTTTGTCCACGGGTTCTGAAGTGAGCAGAGCGATGGAGTTGGTTTCGGATTGATAGCAGATTTTTCTAATTGGTATGTAAAATGATTGATTTTTAATTATTTTACAAAATTTTATTTAAATATGATCAATATAAAAACTTACACTGGGGTCTCGTACAAATTCGTAAACTTTGAAACGAAATGACGCGAATTGTAACTCAAACTGCCAAACACTATGGCGTTACAGTGCAAGTAAATCAATCTAAAAATAAGTGTTAGTTGAAATATGAAAATATCACATGAGTAACTATCAAAATAGTAACAAGTGAATATACTCGTTATCATCATTTGGAGAAAGAAACAACGCGCGAATGTCCGGTACATTCAAATAATTAGAACTCAGTACAAACGATTTGGCGGGTAACGTGTTTTGATTTTTTAAATCGCCATCACTATATGACGCGACCTCATTAATCAACAGAGCGTAATTGAGCTCGAGAAACACAGTGTTATCACCATAGCTGACTACAAAGAGCTTTTGGGGTTGCTTCGCATGGACGATTGAAAGCTTGCTATTCAGAGACAAACAGACAGAAATGTTGTTATCCGTCTGTTTTCTAATAGGAAGATATTGCGTCGAATGGGAAGTCAATTCGACGTCACAAAAAGTTATCACGCCATTGGTCAATGTGGAAAATATCAGCAACTTATTGGTATTGATCTCTAGCAGACAGATTGAATTGATCAGTTTATCTGACGATACACTGATACATGCCATTTCTACAGGCGACGACGTAGACGATGATGCCGACGTCGTAAATTCAACGACGTGAATTTCACTCAGACCCCAAACGTTATACGCCACATATCTTGGTGGGTTTGTTATTGAGTAGCATAGAGCGACATTCTGAACACTTGTTACAGCGACAAAAACCAATAAATTAATCTCCTTGTGAGTTATATCGAGGATGTAGATCCCACTGTTGGTGGTGACAGCCAATGAACTTTTATAATATGACGAGTGGTTTATTATTTTTTCGTCCGCTCTGGTGGGTTTCCATATGTTAACTAGGGGGTACGGATCCGAACAACTGACAACAGCAATATGACTGGGAGTCACTTGAATCCAAGAAGATGGTTGTTCAGTTAGGTGGAGCGGCTTAAATGTAGATGCTGCATATAGGGTTAGTGAATTGGCAACCTCTCTTGGTAAGTTGACACACGAACCATTATGTAAACACATTTCAAATAGTACAGTGCTATCAGCGAAACCAAGCACTATATTGTAGAATGTGGAGAAGGAGTTGTTGAATTCTGGATTGGGTGTCAAGTATGGCCCAACTACCCACATATTCAGACATTCGTCAATGTCAATCAAGTGTTTCTCGGTGACTTCGAACCCGTTGTTCAACACTTGCAACATGCCCTCTTGGCCAGTACCTGAGCACACCAGCAGTCCACAATCCTCGTCGTTATCGTTTTTCATTTGTAACATGTCGATAATGGGTCCGAATCCAGGATGAATGTCGACAAATTCGCACTCAACATTGCCGCCATTCTCTTTAACGTGAAACAGAAAACTATTACCGGTGGTGGAACATGCGAATATGAGCCCGTCCTCGATGTGTATCAGTTTCTGGGCCAATGGTATTACGCCAATGACTTGAACTGCAAACGGAGATTCACTGTTGTCACGGACGCGAGTGATTTGATAAACAGTCCCGCTGCTATCTGTGGCGACGATAACGCTGGTCTCTTCGTATGGGTTTAGGATGCAGCTCGCAACGATGTTTTGGCTCTATTGAAGCGCAATCGTTATTTAAAAGTAGTGTCAATTTAACGAATTAATATCGTTCTTTAGGAATAAAGATCAAAAGTTAAATCACACAGTTGATGTGCACAACTAATGTTAGAGATCTATCTCCATATGGGAAGAATCTACAACTTTATTATCAAATATTTAATCACTGTAAACAAAAAAGCAATAAGTCAATTGTCAAAAGTAAGGAAGTAACTAAATATTGATTCAGTAGTTTCAAAAGAAACAATGAATTTAATCACCTAAAACAATAAGGAATTGAAATCTTAATTGGATAAAGCAAGAAACTAATTTAATTCAAATTATCAAATAGAAAAACTTATCACTAAAAGTGAGATATTAATTAACCAGTTAATACCCAGAGACAAAAAGGAAATTAAATTATAATAACTGAGAGCAAGGAAACGATTAAATGTTGATTTTGCTATTTCAATAGACAAAAAGAATTTTAATTGCTTAAGACAACAAAACAATTAAATCTTAATTAATGAGCGCGCGAAAGCAATTAAATGATTATACTCCAATTTCAACAGAACAACTGACTTCAGCAATCTACTTGTAAAGAACTTTGAAAATGGTTGTAATGAATTTTTAAAGTTGACAACTAAAAAAGTTAATTGAGAAACGTCAAATACGAATTCTGAAAAGTTATAATTATTTAATAAAAAAGGAAATAATATGTTTAATATTTTAAGTAAATTGAAATTACCAATTTGTACGCCACAGAATAAATATATAATAGCAGAGAAATAATTGAATATTAAATTATCAGATTTTTCGTGCTAAAGCAACTGATATGCTACAAACTATTCATATCAAATTTCCACACTCCAAAAACTACTATATTACTATTTAATTTTGAAAGCTAGTAGAAAAATCAAATTCAATAAAAGAGTGAATTCAATTAATAAATTCCATATTTGTATTGTCTCCCATTAAATGTTGCTATTTATTATTAGTGAGTATTAATCTTTTACCTACAAATACATGGTACAGTTGGTCAAGTATTGTCCATAAATATATGCGTATTATTGAACGAAAAATGTAACTGTTTATCAGAAGGAAACTGAGATACATTCAAATTCGCAATATTGTTACAGTTTGAAACAATTGCGATAATAAAAAAGAACACAACAAGATACCTTCAGAAACGGCGACATAAAGGTATGCACACTGAGATTATTGTAGAAACTAATCACTCCAGACCCCAAAACAACAGCCCCACTATCGAAATAGTTGAATGTGAGCAATTGGGTGGTGGACATATCAAGGCCATTGTCAACAGTGCCGTAGATTCGAAGAGCCTGCACACTCCCAAACAACAACTCATAAACAGCAATGTATCTGGATTGTCCTCTCTATATATATATAATTAAACAGGAGTGTCAACCAACCACTTCTACCTCAGTGAGCAACGCCAGTATCACTCGGTCATTTTCATCGGGGATGAACCCCATATTGACAACAATTGAGTCATCAATACTAATGGTTAAATCAAGTTAGAATCACACCCACACGAATTACTGAAATGATTTGGACTCCAACCGACGACTACCCTTAATGGGCTCAAGGCGCACTACTTTAAGCAACTCGCAGTTGAGTCGGAGCGCTGCATAAGCATGATCAAAAGTGATACAACACAAATGTTCCACTTCCGAGTAGGGATACATATGGGTCTAGAGGAGAATAAAGAAAATATTAAGGCGATAAACAAAAACCCCAGCAAACGCCGATGCAACGGTCACAATGTCATTGAGTCTGCGGTCGTACTTCAGAAGCACTAGATCTGTAGAGTAGGTCAACACTAACAGATTATCACGAAAACTCCCCTATAGCACCACCAATAATCAGCGTCACATAAAGTTGTTTGCATTACATAAGGACGAACTGCCTTTATGACAGTGATTTTTTCTTTGGCGTAGTACTTTTTCTGCAGTACCATCGTTCTATCGGCCAACGAAGCTTCGTCTCCCAAAAACGAAGACTTTTGTGTATTCCTGACAGAGTACACTTCGATTGCATTGTGTTTGACAAGCACAAGATTGGTGCTGTTCTTCTTGAGAAATTTGCAGGCGACTCCATTGTTGACCGAGGTCGGTTCAATGCAAGTGGATATATAGTTGCACTGAGACATAATTTAGTGGTGATTCAGAATATGCGCACTCGAAATAGGCTCGTAATTCCGTAGGCTTTCGATAAAACCTTGGACGCATGCGTATTTTTGAATTAGTTCTCCAAAAAGTCCTAAAATAAGCTAATATTAAACTCAAGACAGTAGATGCAGAAATTGGAAGGTTATCTGTTTAGTTTATTCTGGGTTGTTGCGTTTGAGTTGCCGTGGTTTAAAATGTTTAGTTCCTATTCAAATTGGTGTTAAGTTTGTGCGGTGCGACAGTCAACTTAAGCGTCATTCAAACATAACCTGTATTTATAGACGAATTACCAAGTCAATTTAATCCATATTTACCCCTAACTGCACAATTGGACGTTTATGAAGTGTATCATATTTTTGCAATTTTTAAAATATATAACCGAATAGATCCGTTTAATTTTATTCTATTTGTTGATTCAAAGTAATAGTGCTACGTTTTACCGAGAACTTGATATAAATGCGTGCGCAGTTGTATATAACAAAAATCAAACTCGTAAACGCAATTATATGGAATAAGTTAAGACTATTCCATCAGATATCCTTAGATTTAAAACAAGTTTTTAATATGCCAGCATAAAATGAGTTTATTATCAAACTCAACCTGACGATTAAATTTGTTAACCGTCAATAAGTATTTTTTCTATTCATAGTATTTTTATAACTGACTAGGCTGTATCTGGAAACAATTCCGTGATATTTAGTTAAAACTGAATGAAATTTTCTTTTCTTAATTTGAATAGAAATTAATTACCATAGAACTCGACACCAGCCAAATTTTAATTGGTGGAGTTTTTGCTTAGTTTCAACTTTCATTTGTTCCTCTAAAATTCAACTTGAACATTTCAGTTTTAAATTCACTTTAAATATTCCATTAGAACAGGAATTTAACGACCTATTAAACTGACACCGCGTTTAAACAGCATATTTTATCAATAAAATAAGGTAGTTGAATTAATTAATACGAACAAAGTAATAAAAATGTAAGAAAATTCACAATATACCCTGAAGGTCACACCCAAAACAATACAATACCACTGAGTAAAGTGATGACATTACGAAGCGTCTATTCATGTTTGTTTTTTTGCACGCACACACTAAACCAAAATCAGGGTTATGGATCAGAAGCTGCTAAAAATTTCCTTTCTTGTACATATCGTTTTTATAATTTTTAATGGCGTTGAGTTGACCAAACTGAAAAGTATTTCGTTCATCATGAGGTGGTCAATGTTTTTATTTGAAATTGTAGGTAAAAAATTGAATGTAACAAATCATCGTCCGCCCTTTGAAGCGAAAACTCCCGCGATAAACGCCACCGAAAACAAAGATGTCATATTTGATTCGTTAAACAAACTCAACTCAAAAACGCACTTCTACGACAGAAAAAAGCAAAAGGACGCCAACAACTTAAAGACCGATGGCCACAACCTGAAAGTAAACGGCTATTGGAAGCCATACACTGGCGATGAAGATTCCGAATCTTCTACACAATCCCAGCCTGATGACGTCGTCCATAACGAAAATAAGACCCAAAATAAACCCGCGATGTATAACAACATGGACCAGCTGATGGACAAGCTTGATTACACTATTTCTACGTTGAGTAAAATTCGTGATAATATGAAGTCGCCGACCACCTTGTCGAACCCCGCCACGAAAAGCAAAAGTGATGGATTTTTTATTATTTTATAATTTTGTGATACAGCGGTTATCTCTCAAACTACGCAAAAGATGAAAAAGAGGCCGATTAAAAATGCAGGTTCAAGTTTGCTAAAGAAAGTAACCTATGGATTATTTAAATTTAACCAAATTAATGTTGTATAGAAAAAACAAATAAAGAACAAAGTGAAAACACACCTAATTACAAAAAGATCCGTTTTAGAAGACGCGCCACGAATCAGTTTTGTTAGTAATGAAAATACCGGTAAAGCGACAATTAAATTTGTTGTATAATGATTCTAAAAGATGACGTTTCATTCACACAATTCTACGACAAGGCTGTTCGAATACGACGGAGCATCAGAAAACGTGTTAATAGCTCCAGAACTTCGAATAATACCTCAATTGTGGGCAAGTGCTACGAAGACGTGATCATTCTGCACCAAAAAGTCATAGAGTTGTACTACGCTCTTAACTCCAAGCCGAAAAACATTAAGACGTCAACCAACGACTCCGCCATCACTCAGGCCTACCAAAGCACGTTGGGCGACTTCTATAAAGCTTTCAATATGACTCGAGATTCCCACTGTGTCTCTGTGAAAATCATCCCCTCGAACAAATACTTCGCTACTGTCGATAAGGGACATGTGATACTTTCGTCACTACCGTTGTTGCCGTTCATAAATTTCACAAAGTCGTTGACTGAATCTCCCCACGAAACTATTACTAGCAATTCTAAAAAACCGCTGAACGTTCAGAAGCAGAACAGCAAGAGCATGACCAATCTTCTGCATTACTTTTTGAGAAATTCCACTAATGGCAAAGAACAGTTCAAATATCCACCAAACAAAAATACAGGATTGTTAACCAAAAGTCAACAGAAAAATACCAACAAAATTAATGACAATGCCACCAATATAATGATTTTGCATCAACACAAAATGTCGACCAATCCTAACAATACCATAAATGTTGACACCGAATCGATTAAAAACAAACAAAACACAAGTCCACTACCCCATAATAACCAGTTTAAAAACTCTACAACAGGTATATCTTTTTGTATAGCTGTTTAATATAGTGAGTAGTTCCTGCCCAAAATCCGAATTTTTTCGATGGTCATGACAAAGTGAAAAGTTCAGCCAACCCACTGCATGAATCCAATGACGACATTTTGAAGTTTCTCTTCAGCAACACTCTTGATTCGGCCAGCGATGACGATTTTTCTCAATCCAGTTACAAGGTGAATCAAAATTCTAGTTATCCGTTTAACCCAGTTGACACTAACTACACACTTGGTGTTCCAACGTTCAACGATACTACACCAACAAAACTTCCGTCCGTGGATATTTCAACCACATCAAATACCAATGGCGTGACTACTACAACAGCTGCTACCAAACGACCGCTTCTGATGCCAGGTCAAACTGTTGATTACCCCAAAAATAAGTCATTGAACACCTACTATGAAGCTTTTAAAAGTCTACAGTTCTGGCACGATAATCCTGTCGGATACTTGCTTTCCGCCTCTCCAAACGTTTCTAACCAGGTATCGTCAACTACAAAGGCTCCGATAGCTACGAACGCGAATGCACTTCCCATCAACAACACAAACAACTATTTCCTAAATGTAAGCATTAATGCTGACGTTAGAAAAACAGAAAGCGAGGATTTGGACGAAGCAGCAACTACGGTGGTCCCAACTGCCATTATTGCAAACGTTCATATCCATACCTACAGCAATCCCGCACCAAATAACGATTCTATCGTTCAAGTCTACGCCAACGAAGGAGTTGACAAAAATTCCCCGCAAGTAGTGACTATGAACGACGCTGAATTTAGTTCTACAGTCCAGCCGATGGTTCTCATCCCAGAGTACTCATCGCCCCCTGCTTCATACGTTTACGATAATCCGCAGTCGCCTCCTTCTGTTCAAGACCAGAATCAATTGATATCAACCACCACTACGAGCCCATATCAAGATCAAGATCAAAATCAAAGGATATCAACCACCACTACGAGCCCAT
>JAOPJI010074609.1:0-10127 GCA_027122695.1 Merluccius productus | reverse complement strand
ATATATGTAGATACAGATATATGTATGTATAACATATACATCATATTTATTATATACATCATATATAATATACATCAACAGCGTTAGAGGGTATCAATCTTAGGAACTTCCAATCAACTCCACAATTATAAACGGATCTCCGAATTTCTTAAACTATCTTCCTCAGCGGCTCAATTACGTGTAATCAGTACAAGCAGCCGCAGCAGAGATGCAGCGAGCAGCGCTATCTCCGCGCGCTGCGGTTCCACCTCGACGCCGCGACCGCATCAGCGACTTTATTAATGTGTTTTGACGAAGTGTCATAACACGACGTTGAGGCAGAACAAAGAGCATGTGCAAAAAACAGCCGATTGGCTATCAGCGCTTCGCTAATCATCCAATGAAATAGCCGACTGGAATCGGCGTCCCCAGAGGATTTCCATATAAGGACGTTAGCGGGGGGATTAAGTATAAAATGTCAAGAGCTCTAGAGCAAGGCATGCCAAGCACCCGTGTGAGTTTGGGAAAAAAATCAAGTAAAGAAATATCCCTTTTTAAAAAGGGGTTCGCTTTCTCCTCCGGAGCGGAAAAAAAGGAGACAGCCTGTTCAAGGACAGTGAGCGGGACAGGTCACCGCAGAAATCATTTAATGGCGGTTCTTTCTCTTTGCTCGCTCGGTCTTCCGTTTTTCATCTCCAGTGAACGGACGTCTTTGTGCATTTTGAATGAGGCCGTTGAATGAGACCAAAACTCAGTGGGGACAGGAAGGAAGTGCTCCCCATAGAAATCCTCTTCTTCTATTACTCTGTTTACTAACTGGAAGAAAAAAAAGGGGGCTGACCGAATGTGTGTGCGCACACGGAGAAAGAGAGCGAGACAGCGAGACAGTGAGACAGCGAGAGACAGCGAGACAGCAAGCACACACACTTTTGTATATTGCTTTCTAGCAGAGTTTTTTCATCCACCTGATTTCATGCAGAAGGGATGATTTTATGCAATAGCTGATTTTCTGTGCATACTGTAAGAAAACATTGCAGATGCCAGAACTAAAATTAAACACCCTTTATACCGCAAGAGAAATGTTTCACGCTCGGCCAAAAAGCTGAAGTGTCGACAAAGAGAAACTGTGACAAAGACAGATGGCGCCCGGCTTTCAGAATAAATGACGACGCAGCACATTACATACGGCCGCCGTCAGTATAGCGGCCATTTGATTATTGAATCTTTGGATTTGTTTGTCATCGTATCCCGGTGACCAGGAGTAAGAACGACAGGTCAACCGACGTTACCGACTGTCCCCCCATCAACTTTTCCTGGTCAGTGCCGGTTGCCGGGAAACCGTTAAGGGACCTTTATTTTGAAGGCATGGCTTGCCAAGCCATCCACTATGAAGTTGCAGTTCTTTATTTAATACAAATGTGTATTCTTGTATTACTACCACATTACTCTCTAATCAGACACGGAGTTGGACTATTTACACTATTTATACTATTTACACGATCTGAACGCCATCTCTGACAGAACCATATCAATTGAAACTAAAACAAAACATTGTTCTGTAAGCATATAAACAGATTAAACTTTGCTAGAGCGGTCACTGTGCAGATCCTGCGTCCAGCTCAGCGTCAGGCCAAGTTGGCAAACCAGAAATGTAACGGATGTGATGTCCGATTGTTTTTATTAATTACCAAAAAAACAGCAGTTGCGGGCTTTTTGAAAAAGCACCTTAAGGTCAACTCACACACACACACACACACACACACACACACTGCCATAGTGAAATGTCACGGCTGCCACCAGCCACGCCCCTCTCCCATCGATTCAACGACTGCTTAATTGGATTGTTGCAATTCATCACCGAAGGGAGACAGAAAAATGCTGTGTTTTGGAGAGGGAGGGATTAAACACAAGGAAGAAAGAAATACCAAAAAATGTCCAGAGAGAGAGAGAGAGAGAGAGAGAGAGAGAGAGAGAGAGAGAGAATAGAGAGTCGACAGATGGAGAGGATGAGAAAATAAAGGCCACAAACAACGAGGTGACAACGAGTAGGAGGGGCCGAAGGACCAGGCCTCAGCAGTGAATCAACAGGATAACGCGCGTGGCCAGCGTGTGATCACAGACCACGTGAGAGGGTGTCCCTGTACGCACGCGTGTGTGTGTGTGTGTGTGTGTGTGTGTGTGTGTGTGTGTGCGCAAATGGACACAGTTGGTAGATAAGCGGATAAGAGATAAATGGATAAACCGAGGGAGAGAGAACAACAGGCGAGGGGGCGGCGGCGGCGGCGGCGGCGGCCGGGAGTGATGGAATGGGTCCTGGAAAATGAGATGTATGGCAGCGAACGAGAGCGGCGCTGTGAAGCGACATCAAGGGACGGGGAAATCGGAGATAGCTGGGAAGAATAGATTAAACGCAGCGAGCTTTTTGGGGAGGGGCGTGGAGGGTTGCCATGGTAGCTAATTGAACCGCGCAAATCATGTGGCAGAATGCAACAGGAAACAAGGTGCAACACGTCTGCACCTCCATGGAGGAATGTGTTGCAGAAGAATCGTATTTCAGTTTAGTTTACAATCTGTAGATAAATGTTCGGTAGAAAATGTCGACACAAAAAAAACGGGGAAGGGATCAGGAGGAGAGTCGTTTTATATCCGCGATAACGTAGAAATATAATGTTACTGAATAGATCATGTAGAACGACAACGTTACAGAATAAAACACGTAGAGCGATAATGTTACAGAATAAATAACGCAGAGCGATAATGTTACAGAATAAATAACGTAGGGCGATAATGTTACAGAATAAATAACGTACAGCGATAATGTTACAGAATAAATAACGTAGAGCGATAATGTTACAGAATAAATAACGTACAGCGATAATGTTACAGAATAAATAAGGTAGAAAGACAAAATGTGTTGCTGCTGGCTGTATACAAAGTGAGTGTAAAAAGGTTATATTACATTTCAACGGGTATTCAAGTGAAATAGGCATCTTTACTTTTGCGAGTGTCGTCTGTAGGTCAGGAATAATATATTAGGATTTAGGTACGAGTTGTTTGTCATCATTCATAGTCACTGTCCTTGTTTAGCATTTTATCTTGCAATAAAGGAAGACCAAACTCTGTAGACATGTTCTGGGGATAACCCTGACCTGTCCATGTGTCTCCACTCCAACGAATACACTGTAAAGCTAAATACATTATTCATACATTATTCCCCCACCATTATTACTTCCAACAATAAATCCAAAGATTTTAGAAAGTATACATTGAATGGCAAATGGACTCCATTCGTACTTCATGTTTTCCCAACCATTGCTGACCCTTTCAATGAAAGCCACATTTTTGGATTTGTTTGTCCGGTCAGGTGCCTTGCTCAAGGACGCCGCTGCCACCACTTAGGAACGGAGGAACCCTCACAGCGCTTCTCACCCCTGAGCTCCTGTTCTGTGGCCTCCACAAGCCTCATACCAAAATATTAAAAGTGTGTTTTTATGCTTCACATCTAAATCTAAAGCAACAAAAACAGCCTAGTAAAAGTTTAGTTAGTAAGACTTAATAAATTTGTTTTTAATTATATTATAAACAATTATAAAAAAAGAAACTCATAAGGCTTTTATTAGGGTCTTAAGCAGTCTATAAATTACATATTAAATAATATAAAATTACTATATATAATGACATAATATTAAATAATACATAATATAAAATTACAAAACTAAGTCCTTATACATGTCTTATAATCTAACAATAAACATGTTTATGACGCTATTAACACAATAATTTAATAAGCATTATTAACATTATTATTATTGATTATTATAAGTATTCTAAGTCCTAAGTCTAATAACATAATCATTATAAGGACGTATACGGGCCTTATTACATTTACATTTTTCACATACATTTAGGGCATTTAGCAGATGCTTTTGTCCAAAGCGACTTATAATAAGTACATTTGTTAGGAGAAAGTGCGACAGTAAACCGCTATCAGTAGAGTAAGGATTTCACAAGAACGAGTTTCAAACACCCAATTGCTAAATTAACCTGTTGCTAGGATACAACAGAGATAAGTGCGAACATACTTAAGTGCAGAATATCAAAGTAAGAGCCATATTTTTTGTTTTTTTTATTAGTGGGAGGGGGGCTTTTGTGAATAGGGGTATAGTAGTAGCCTTCCCCTATTCACAAAAGCTAATTACAAGGAATGCGTTACCAAAACTATATTCTGTCCATTTTAATTTGATCTACTTGTTCATGCTAAATAGGTGTTGGAAAAATGGATGCATGGCCCATTTCAAGCAGCGAGGGTAAAACCGGTGGTTAATGGGCTGTGGAGTCGCTGCACTTTTTCCATTCCTAGCACTCAAACTATTAATTATGTATCTCTCTGCCCCGCCTACCAGACACAGTTCACACATTTGATTGTATGTGGGTTAATCTAATCTCATGTAGTGTTACTGAACACCTGTAATTAATCAACTCAATAATTAATCTATTAAGTGAAGACTGTGGTGTTAAAAGTGGTGTTAAGCTTTCATTGGCTTCTATTTAAGGTCAAATGAATATGTAAACTACTGAGAATGTTGTTGTTCATGTTAGCTATCGCATTTATTTAAGAGAGTTAAGATTTTTAGAGAGCCTTATCCTGTTAGCGAAAACAAACATTGCCAACTCTGCCCCGTAAGGGACCGTGTGCTACTCCAGAGAGCAAACAGAAAGATGGCTGACCTTAAGGAGGTGAACTGCTGGAGAAAGACTGTCTTTAGTCCATCTTCATGGAGATGTGGTTTCTGGGCAGTGGGATTGCCTCTTTCAGCGCAGCCATTCAGGACACAGTTCTGTGGGACCCCTCCACTTGTCCACAGCTTTCCTCCTGCTCAACACCTAACCATTCAGTCGTTCTGGGCCAAAGTGGCGGTCCAGGAGCGCAGGCCATACTCGGACGGGACTTCACGCCGGGGTGGAGGGCTCACTGTGGTTTTCAGGAATCACTTTTCCTAGTGTGACGGTGAGCACTGGTGTTTTGTCCTCGTTTGAACTGCGGATGACCAAAGTTTGTTGTTCAAACTTGGTTTAAAGTGCTCTTTCATGTCTGAATTCAGTATTTTTTTTAATGCTCTATCGGTTGGACAGACTGGATAGTTGGTATTATTTAGTTTTAATACTCATGTTGTTTTTTGGCAACTTTGCTGCCAGACACCCGTCTGGTCCCACAGACATTAGGGGTCATACCTTGGATCTTGTTTTTATGGTTTAAATATTGATTATGTTTGCTCTGAGGAGCTCCAGGTTACTGACCAAGAATGTTTTGTTCAACCTGTCTTTTATTTTAGATTATGTGCCAGGGAACGTGTAAATTACTCTCGCAAAACCTAAATTGCCTCTCGGCTTAGAATTGTATTGCAGCTTTTGACCCAAGCGCAGTGTTGTCTTCTCACGCTGATGGTACTGGCCTGGTCAACTCTTTTAGTACACATTGCTCCGCAATTTTGGATAAAGTTTCTCCTAGTAAAATGAGACTTAATTCATCCCCCTGGTTAAATTACACTATTTGATGTTTGCGGTGTAAATGTCAGAAAGTAGAGTGACTGTGGAAATCCACCAAGCACCATATTCACCGTTTCTATTACAAAGACCTTATAACTGAGTTAACAAAACATAGTTAAGGATGCAAGGGCTTCGTACTTTCCTAACCTAATCTCCTCCAGTGAATGCAACCCTAAAGTCCTGTTTGACACCATCAACAACATTGTCACTCCTGCACCTCCTGATGTGCCTGTCTGTTCAAATAAGGATCAAAGTAACGTTCTCTCTTTGTCAGGGCTGGCATCCTCCCCTCTTCCACTCTCTTGACTGCTGATGCAAATCGGCCGTCAATTTTGGACGGCTTCTCTCCTATTTCCCTGCAAGGGCTCATTGATCTGGTGGGCAGTATGAAACCTTCATCAAGCCCTGTAGATAGTTTACCAACTTCAATGCTTAAAAAAGGAACTTGGGTCGATTGGTCCATTCCTGGTCTCCATTATCAATAGCTCTATGCATTCTCGTTGTGTCCCAGCTTATTTTAAACATGCAGGTGTTCAGCCTCTTCTGATATAAAAATATTTGAGATGTTTTTGTCAAACAGCTCACTGCTGCCTTGACTGCTGCACACAACATTTTAGATGAATTCCAATCTGGTTTCCGTCAGAAGCATTTCCCTGAAACAGCTCTTTTCAGAGTCTCCAATGACATAATGATGTCTTCTGATGTGGGTGAATGCTCCGTTTTGGTGCCGCTGGATCTTAGCGCAGCTTTTGATACTGCAGATCACAGAATCCTGACTGAAAGGCTTAGGCAGTGGGTGGGTGTCTCTGGGCGCTACCCTGGACCGGTTCTCCTCCATCTCTTCTCATCTGTGTCGCTTGGTCCCGACAGAAACTGCTGCTCTTTCCTGTGGTGTGCCTCAAGGTTCTGTCTTGGGTCCATTACTATTTGCTTTGTATATGCGTAACTTAGGTCATATTGTTTCAAATTTAAAAGGTATATCATATCACTGTTACGCTGATGATATCCAGCTGTATCTCTGTTAAGCCTGATGAGACTTACAAACTGACCTTTGCACAATTGACTGACTGCCAATAAGGACGTGATGGCTAACAACGTTTTTACTGCTTAATGCAGATAAGACTGAGGAGGTCCTTATTGCTTCAGACAGCATAGCATCCAAGGTTGCACAGTGTATTGATAAACAATATAAATCATTGATCTCATACATGTTTCTTCTATTTAAAATAATATTGCACCACAACCTGAGCTAGAGATGATCCCTCACGCTTCGATATCATCCCGTCTACAAATGGTCCAGAGCGCTGCTGCAAGGCCGTTGACCATGAACAACCGGACGACTCAAATCACACCCATTGTATCTTCTTTACATTGGCTTCCCATCAAGTTCACGATACATTTCAAGGTACTTGTTTTAACATATAGAGCCTTGCATGGTAAGACATCTGTGTACATCTCTGACCTGCTCCATCATTATGTCTTCTGACCAGGGCTTACCGGTTGTCCCTCGCGCTCGAGAGGCGATTGAGCCTTTGAAGTGGCTCAGACACTGTGGAAGTATAGGAATGCTCTTCCTACATTCATACGATCTGCTGACGCCTTTAAAAAGCAGCTGAATACTTATTTATTCAGACTGGCCTCTGTCTAGCCTCCAGCTGTCTAGTGTTTGTCATTTTGTGTGTTTTTGGGTTTGTTGTTGCTTATGTTCTATTGTTGGTTTCTTTGTACCGTTTTATTTTTCTAACAATTTTACTCTTGTGAAGCACTCTTTGAAGGTGCTATACCAAATAAACGTAACCTACTTGCTTACTTGTTATAACCGGGGGCAGGATAGCCTAGTGTTCAACGCCCAGCTGAAAGGTTCTGGGTTTGAACCCCAATGTCTGGAGTCTACCTGGAGGCGTCCTTGAGCAAGATGTCCTAACCCCTACCCTGCTCATTAATGACGTAAATGTATGCAAATACATTTACAGTATGTCGCTTTAGATAAAACTGTCTGCTAAATCAACGACTACATAATAATAAAATACAGGTTAACAGGTAGCATAGTTACACACACTTTGAATAATTAATACGATTTGAAAATCGATCACAAAGACAGTGAAAGATGTAGAAAGAAAGGAGGATTTGCGGCCCCAGTAATTAGGCTGTACCGCTTCGGGGACAAGCTGTGTGTGTGTGTGTGTGTGTGTGTGTGTGTGTGTGTGTGTGTGTGTGTGTGTGTGATGTAGGGCATCCCACTGTAAGCAGATGAACTGATCAACGACCACACATGAACAGGGCTATGTCCCAATGTGGCGATTCTTCAGCCAAGCAAAACTAAAATACCAGAATCATCCACAACGCAAGCAACAAGGTAAGGACAAGAAGCAAGCCCTACATTATAATAATTTCATTATAATGTTAATATAATAATGTCTTAGGGTGGTGAGATCAAAAAGGACCTAAATAAAGATGATAGGTTAGGGTAAAATAAGGTCTCAATGGGACCTTCCTGGCTAAATAAAGGATCAATTAAAAAAGAACATCAAGTCATTGATGACATACCTGTTCATTCTTCAATCACAAAAATGAACATATTTCGCCCACTGGACAGAAGTTGATGCTGGGGAAGAAGGTATATAACATACATGTGTGCGTTTATGCATGCGTATGTGCATGTGTGTGTGTGTGTGTGTGTGTGTGTGTGTGTGTGTGTGTAAACATGCCTCTTGTGAGAGACGCATTAGAAAGGAAGAAATGGAGCAGAGACAAATATCAAGTGCATCAACCTGCTGCACCCATTATGCAATTAGATGATTCCCTTTTGCTTAAGTCAATCACGATCTTGACACAAGCACCTCCACACACACCTCCCCACACACACACACACACACACACACACACACACACACACACACACACACACACACACGTCTCCATGTTCCCATGGAGATTAAATGATGAGGAGATTGCTGGAGAAGGTGCAGTGAGTCAACAGTGAGTGTAAGTGACAGGTTCAGCTCCACAATTAACCGCTTCACACGGAAAGGTAGCAGGGAGGCGGGGGAGGGGGAGGGGGGGGTAGTCATGCAGAGGGAGAGAGAGAGAGAGAGCGAGAGAGAAACGATAGAGGGACATAAAAAAAGGTACCCGGGCGACTGGCGAGTGATACCCTAAGGTATCCCTCGCTTTAGGGCATCACAGAAGAAGCGGTGATAGATATTGTGATTGTCTC
This sequence comes from Merluccius productus, assembly GCA_027122695.1. Taxonomy (NCBI): domain Eukaryota; kingdom Metazoa; phylum Chordata; class Actinopteri; order Gadiformes; family Merlucciidae; genus Merluccius; species Merluccius productus. Next base: position 1,384 of record JAOPJI010074609.1, on the reverse strand, counting down.
AGCAATATGTTGGCTGTGGCAGTCGACTTGTTTTGGGGAAAAACGGTCCCTGTTGCTCCATCACCGACAGGATATGCTAATAAGATACGGCAGACACAGCCTGGTTGCCATGACAACCCAGATAATAATTATAATTATAATTATAATTATAATTATATATATATATATATATACCTTATATGTTTGTACATAAGTTGTTCACTGCACCTTATATATATTTTTTTATATTTTTACTTTGCACTACAATTTATTTATACATTTTTATACATTTTGTATATTGCATTTTATTCTTTAATTCATTGTGTTGTTACTGTGTGTAATGCTGCTGCTGCTACACTGTAATTTCCCAGCTTGGGATCAATAAAGTATATCTATCTATCTATCTAATGATAATAATAATAAATACATGTTTTGAATATAAAAAGTGAATATCCTTTAGTGTACTATTCAAACAGTCTAAAAATATTTCTACATGACACGAACCATGAAAGAAATTATATATAGTTCCTATCGGTGAAAAGTGGGTTCATTGCAAGCCATGCTTGTTTGCCTTCACAAGCAGCGCATGTTTACAAACCATTATCTGTGGCAATGTGTTAATTAATAGTGCATTAGCGCTGTCAAATCTTTTAATAGGCACGGCACACACCAATGACTCTCGCATGGTGTGGAGAATGCGGCCCCTTAATGGTGTGATGTGCCTCGTGATGATGAATTGTATTTTAAGAAGCGGTGAGACCTTTTTAATTAGCGAGAGGAATTGTGTCTTTACTCCGGATTAAAGGGCCATAGATCACCGGGACTAAATCTCTGATAAGATGGACAAAGTGACAATGAGGACGTATTTTTTCCGAGAAGCCACGCAGGCACACAGACAGACAGACAGACAGACAAACAGACAGACTACAAACATACAGCCAGTTAACCAATAAGCTGTTCTAACAGACGGAAATGTACAACAACAACAAAAAAAACAACCTTTGAGGCGCCATTCAGCTTAGCAATTAACTTTTGGCCTGCTCACACAGCTGGAGCTGCCGTTTTATAATCTCACTTCCTGTTGCGCCATCACTTCTTCCTGAGCCCCCCCCAAAAAAGAAAGGAGGAACGATTGAAGGAAAGATTGAAGCTGTTGTGGCTCTGAAGGATGTCTGCCTGACCAGACCCAACAACACTTTGAGTCTTGCTCATTCTTGGGAGTAGCCTGAGAGAGAGGGTACACAACACAAGACCACACCACAAGTACACAAGACCACACCACAAGTACACAAGACCACACCACAAGTACACAAGACCACACCACAAGTACACAAGACCACACCACAAGTACACAAGACCACACCACAAGTACACAAGACCACACCACAAGTACACAAGACCACAC
>JAOPJI010074557.1:0-10136 GCA_027122695.1 Merluccius productus | reverse complement strand
TTCATTTTTAAAATCAACCGACTAATTGAACAATTAATTTAATTGTAACTGGGCAACGCCAGTGATTTCGCGCTAGTAGTGAATAGTCGGTATCTTTTGCAACGCGAGTTACGTAAATTTTAACACATAGTATTCAATTGATTTTATAAAATGTTAGTTAATTATTTAGCATAGAAATTAATGAGTAGATCATTCATCTTAACGTGTTACCATACTAGTAAATGGGTAGCTAACATTAATTAGAGAATAATTAGTTGTCATGAAAGTCAATTGATTTTTAACTTGTGGTTACATTGTGTAAACAGTTAGACAATTGATTTTCTGATCAATTGACTTATTAATTAGGATAAATAAATATGTGGAATTAATCAAAGCACATACTATCAACATCGCCGATGAACATTTTCTAGAACGACAAATAGATATGAGCATCAAGAACAAAAATACATAGTAGCACATTGGGAAAAATTTGGAAGGCTTCAAGATGGTTTTCAGATCAATGAATGGAACCCTAAACGCCAGTTCAAACCGATCGCTGCATAAACTACAATTATTTCACTTGGCGCCATATAGAATATTCACTACAAAAGAGGACAGTCGATTAGCCACCTCGATATGTTGACTGGAGCAATTCTTGAGGAATGCGCATAATGCCTATTTAAATTAATTTAATATGTAATTTATTTATTAAAAAGTCCATTTCTAATTAACGGGATAGTTGTTTTACAACAAAGATAAATATGTGTGAACTACGTAAAGCTTTCTGGAGACATCCACGTCTTTCTCGGCGAACTTGGCCAGTACAATCAGTTGAATAAATCGATTTTTGGCAACCGAGAAATATTGCACCAACTTTATTTTTCTGTTTTGGTCTTCATCTCGAGGCAGTCTTAATTAGAAGCTGGTTCAATGTGCTTTATTCACGAAAAAGAACTACGATTTAGCCAAATGGACCAATTCTTTGTACTGAAAGTTGATCACGCTTTTGAGCAACGCTCTAAACCTTACACAGTTGATTTCATTGCTGGATAAATATGATAGTTGCAGGTGCTTGAGGAGTGTTGAGGTGGGGTTAGAGTTTGCCGACCTATCCGGAGCCATTTGCGAGGTGCATCACGCGACTGCGCCAACTTTGCACTGAGCTTGGCATGACGTTTTGATTTAAAATTCATCGAGTTTTGTTTTTTATGCTTCGTCAAAACATTTGCACGGTGTTCCAAACAAATTTTGTACTCTTCGTTCAATTCAAAGGGGTTCCTAATGAAAATTAAACATCGAATCGATTGGAACACACGGTTAAATTTTTGAGAAAACTCGACGTTGCTATTTATTCTGAGAGCCTGCACTTTAGTCGGGAAATATTGGTCACGGCAACCTTCGTGATGTGTGCAAGTTCATTTAAAATGAATTTTAACTTAAAGACAATAAGTTTTTCAGCATTAAAAAATTATTTACTATTGTAAAGAAACTTTGTTGTACACATTAGATTGATTTCAACCTATATTACAGAAATGTAAGCCCTAAAGCGTTATGAGAACTTGTGCATTTTAAAGTAGAAAAGGAGTTCTGATGGTGCTTAAATTTTCACGATCGCATTCAGCTGAAACGGGTAGAAAGTTAACATTTGTATTTATTCTAATTCAATTGTTTTAAATACCATTTATAGTATAAAAATTATTTTTTAATTTGGCTGTTTAAGACTTTAACATTTACGGCATATTCAAAATATGCGTTGTGATACAAATAAACTTATATAACACCTGGGCAAATCGGGAACCACAAAACAACTTCAACATATAAAATTGGGTCAAACTGGAAATCAACAAATTCGTCACCGATATTAATGGCGAGTTATTTTCGACTATTTTTAGTATCTTTTCATAGAGTTATTATTATCAACAACTTTCACAATAACAAAGTTAATAGAGAGTTTATCAACAAGTGATATACATCAATGAATTGGTGAAATGTACGCTAAACTTAGCAAGTTTAGAATGACCTTTTAATATGTTTTGAAAAAATTCTAATGTACTAAAATCTTTATATAAAATTTTATTTAAATAACTCTCGAGAAATGCCGGGCTTTAGCGCTAGGAAAAATACGTGGTTTTATAATCAAAAAAATAAATAAATCAAGACTCTCAAGTCAACTTTTATTATTCAAAGGTATACAACTAAGATCAATATCTTATTTAAATTGCGCCTGAATACCCCCTTTCATCAGAGTGACCAGTCATCATTTCTAGACATGCAAACACACAGTCACTCTGTCAAGATATGAATTTCATTGAATTAATAGTAACATTCAAATCTAATCCTATTATCACAACATACATAGTAGGATTAATATGCACGAAATGTTTCTACCCGAAACATTCCCATGATCATCCAATACTTCTTTGTAAAAAAAGCAGGGTATTATGAATGAAATAAATTTTAGGACGAATACGTGTGAATGTCTTAATGAACCCAAAAATTCCCACACTGATCATCGGTCAATCGGTAGATTAACAATAATCCCACCAATTAATGCATAGTTCTCACCGAATACGGGAACGCAATGCAGTACACTTTCACAATCGATCGCAAATGACAACATTGATTGGTGCAATAATTAAAAAACTTTAATGCACGCATGAAGGAATTGCTATAGTAATCCTTTGTTGACGAGAGCGCCAAAGCTGATAATCCCTTGGCGGTTGCGCGAATATAGCGTCACTATTTGGTAGCTGATCGTATTGTGATAGTTTTTGTGCTCGTTATTAGCATACAAACTCAACAAAATGTCCTTCAATTCAGACAATTCATCAACACCAGTTAAAGTAATTCCACTCACTAACCGCTGTCAATATAATTGTGTTGTTGGTCTTGTTTCTAGTTGAACAAACTATCTATTATATTTTAGGTATACTGCAGAATTAAACCGCACCATAATTCAAACGGTGAAAGGTGCGTTAATTTTTTAAATTCAACGCAAGTAGAGTTGGTTCCACCACCCAATAAAGTGAGAACAGGATTGTTTCAGCCGCTAACCTTGTCTGCGTAGGATTCCAACTATATCAAGGAAAAAGATAAGCCAATAGTGGTTGCTGATTTTACGCGAGTGTTTCCAGCAGCAGACAGTCAACGTTGTGTATTTGATGAGGTTGGCTATCCATTGATAAGAAAACTTATCCATGGGCATGACGGATTGCTATTTGCCTATGGCGTGACATGTTCTGGAAAGACCCACACACTGACTGGTAATTCAGAAAACCCTGGTATTATACCACAAGCTATTGCCACTGTTTACAAATCATTGGGTACACATCTCATACCAAAAGAAGTACTCGTCCCTTGGTCACTTTAATTACGTGTGTATTTAGACCGTGTATATTGATCAGGAGAATAGCGTTGTACACTATCAGCGTCGTGCATCAATTTATCTTAGTAGAGACGAAATGTTTCCCATGTACTAATTAATATGCGTTAATACATGTACATATATATATATGTGTTTGTGTATATAGTAATTTGGATGTTGTGGGCGAGTGGATAATTCAAGAAGATGTGGCCAGAGTTGACACGGTACTTTTCTCATACATTCTTAAATGACAACTATTTCTTTCACATATAATCAAGTCATTTAATAACAACCAAATTCACCAGTAGTTAAGTGTAGGCTGAAAGTTCATTAGCCGATCAACTTTTACCATCTCAAATCATTTTTTAATTCCCAATTTAAAATTAATTTACTGTTGTTGTGGTCAATAATGTACCTTAGTAACCAATTAACTACTTTAGCAAACAAGTTTATTTCGAGATCGATTGGTTGGTCAGTTAATTGTCTGTCAGTCAATAACGTAATAAATAGCTCATAGTTAATTGTCTTAATATTTAATCAATTAATACAGAACAATAGTTCATAATTAATAAACAATTGTACTGTTAATTATTCATTTGACCGTTGCTAGTTTTCCACGCGAATGCAATTAATTATCGATTAACTAAATATAATAGCCAATTAAGTAACCAATTAATTTAAAACCAATTGGCTCATTATTCGTCAATAGCGTCAAAATTGCTACGTTTTTTAGATCGATGAGTACTCACGATACGCCATCTTCATCTCCTACATCGAAATATACAATGGGAAAATCTACGATTTGTTATCGTGCAAGAACAAAAGCTATGACAGGTTTGACTGCGTCGATGTGCACACACATCAATTCATTCTAGATCACTGCTTAAAAAGCTACGTGACTATTCGCTTGGAAAAAGCATATTCACCGAGTGTGAGTATCAGATGAACACACTGGAAGAAGCTCTTTCGGCATATCTACACGGTAACTGATTGTTGTGCGGTGACGCAACAATATTCTCGATAGCTCAAAATTTCCGCAAATTTGAAAAAACCGGGCTCAACAAGAGTAGCAGTCGTGGCCATGCAATATTTACAATCAGGATAGCGCGCCTATCCGAAGGAGTTCTTGTTATGGTAGTAACCCATTCATCTATGTCACTCCGTTGATTTATATTCTCCAATGAACGATTAATTTGTTTAATTGACTGATCTACCAACCGGTTTAGAATGAGAACAGTGCCAGCGTTAGCCAGCTGTCAATTTGCGATTTGGCTGGCTCTGAAAGAGCCAGACGCGCCAACAATGAAGTGGACCGTCAGCGCGAAGCCAACAACATCAATGTGTCGTTGTCAACCCTCCAGAAATGCATCATGACCATTCGTGAGAACCAGCGCATACGAAGAGGCCATCAAACCGGGGGCATCAAAGTACTGGCCCATTTCTACTTGCCGGCATGTCTCATTCCCTTAGATCGTACCTTATCGTGACAATATTCTGACGTCGCTATTCAAACACTACTTCGATGGCAACGGAAAGGTAAATGGTGCACACGTTTAACAATGCATTAACATTTTTGACTAGATTCGCATGCTGGTGTGTCTTTCCCCGCGCGCTGATGAATACGACGAGAATGCTGTACATAATTTGAGTGAATAACCGTAGTCCAATAAATTTAAGCATGTGCTGAAATTTTCGGAAGTCACCAAGGAAGTCGTGCCGGAGAACACACCTCAAACTCCTCGTAGTAGACGTACCTTTTCAACCATTACATAAGTTCAGCGATCAACTCATAGATATGACGAGCCGTGCAACCCCAACGACGTCCTCTGCTGCGAAGAAACGCACCAAACATTTTACCCCTGAACCTTCATATGATACACCGCCTTGCCCGCCTTTTATTGTAACTATTGTGCGAATGGCGCGTGTCGTTAAATCTGCCATCTAGTTGGATAATTATAGCAACACCGAACTCATTTCGAATTACGCCCAATACATTAAAAAATGCATCACTCTAGCCACTCCAATCAAACAAAACCTCATAGACACACGTACGTCACTGTCACTTGCGCTCATGTCAGTGCGTTTATTTAGTGAAAGCACTTAGGGATGAAATCAAACAAGATTACTCTGTAACAACTGTCATGTTTCCACCTATTCAATGTGCAAATTTAGAAATTCAACCAGATTGAAAAAGGCAACATGAATGATCATGTTCAAATTGGCATTCTGACGGCCAACCTCGATGCTGCTAAAAAGCAGTGCGAGTTATACCAACAAAAGAATAGTGACTATGAGGGTGACATTCGGAGTTTACAACTTGAGGTAATGGCTTGTTATATATTATAATTAAACATCTTCCTGGTGCATTGCAACTCTCCAAAAATGTGTCGTTTGTGAATTAACTAACTTGTAAATATTTATTCAGCTGAAAAAATTCAAAGACACTTGCACAGTGCTGTCTCATGACAATAAACGTCTTCAAGAGGTATGAATTGCTTTAGTATTGCTTTATATGGTGGCTGTTTAGGAAGCTCAGAAAATGGAATCTGATATCAGCAAACGTTACGACCTGCTCTACGTACTCATTGATTTAGCCACTTTGGTGTATATTTCCACGTGCTTTAGAGAGAGAAACTGTCGAAGTATGCTGTTAATATGGCAGACAACCTCAAGAAAATCAGCCAAATACGCGATATCACTACTGGCGACAACGACAGCCCCCCTCGTCGTCAAATGCGCTGAGGCGGCCGTTGTAGACTTTGTTTCCGTAGTTCTTCCTCTTGCGTGATTGTCTTGATTTCATACACATTAATTTCCTACTTTACTCGTTGGGTTTTTGCGCACATTGACTCTGTTGTTGGCAGTTACTCTATTAGTTGTGCTCTTAAATTGATTTCAACAATATAATTTGATGGAGAAATTTCATTGAATGGCTAGATTTTGTAATGATGACGCGCAAAAAAATTCAAATTTTCAATTAGCGACTTTTGTGAAACTAATGTGAGAAAGTAGTGGGGGTTGAATAGTGTGATTGATTTGTGTACCTGATATCAATCATTCATATGTAAATTACTATTATCTTACCAACCTTAAACGTTTCCTGAATTCATCAGTATGCGGACATCCCGTTGACTAACATCGCTATGATCAGTCAAATTGTTATAACATTAATGAGGAAACAACTCGTTGTTTCGGGTGTGATCATCAATTCTTGATTGTGGTTCATCAGAACGATTAGGAGGAATACCTTGACCGAAAATAGAGTGAGACGGTGAATGGTGAGGGTGGGTATATTCAATTATTACTATTGCGAAAATTTTCAGAGTTTTGGTGATCATACAATAGATAAATATCGCAATGAGTTTCTGCGATACAGTAATCCGCAGCAATGTATAGTGATATATTTGTGAAAACGTTTGGTCCGAACTTCTCAACGTAATCAATTAAAAAACAATCACAAACTTTACATCCAGTTTGGGCAAAAAGTGGCATTTGGTGCAAGGATGGTTAATAATATACTCAATTAAATGCAGATCTCCCGTATTATATCCATTAGACCACAGAATTGCCTATTATTGCTGAAAATTGCAACCTTTAAATTGAACTACTAAACACGGAATGCAATTAGGTTGATCATCTATGTTGGTGACTAAAAGTGTATATTTTTTCATATGATATAACTAAAAAGTACCAGTTCCACTGTCGCTACATTCTAGTAGATCTGTACACAATACAGACCTAAATGGATATCTGTTCACAAATTGCTCTGGGTCGTCCAAAGCTTCACGTCGCGACCGATTCTAGTCATATGGTGCCTGTGAAATGGAATAAACGAATAGTGGTACCATTGCATCAAAAGTTAAAATTCCGTCTTGAAAGTTTAGAATGTTAGCCTCAAGTTCAGTAAGTATTCGGCCCTCGAAACTCAGCTGTAAAAGATAGTGCGGTAAAAAAAAATATAATGAGATATTTAAGAAAATGATAGTACGTGATGAATGACATCTTCATTAAGACTGTTCACCAGTGAAACACGAATTCCAATCAAACCTAAAAGCACTTATGATCAAACTCAACTGAGGAGGATACCAAGAAGCAAGTATTTCATTTTTTGTGACTGCTTTATCTATCTCTGCGCTAATATATTAATAGTACTTGCTAATCAGTGTGTTTACTTCAATATAATATTTCATAATGTGATTTGAAAATTGAACAATTGCGATAATCTGCACTTTGCATATAAATTGATGCTATAACATTATTTAAATAGTAACACAGGTTTTATAATGCTGCCAATTTTCTTTGTTAAAACAGAACATGATATCACCATGGTGAGATAAACGAAATTTAAAAATTCCGATGTTATCTTAGCAATAATCCATTTTATTCAAAGGGAATATTTATTTTTTCATGTATACGTTCAAATAAGGTTTAAGAAAACACCCAGTTTCAAATGTCGCGTAGATAATGACAAATCTATTTTTTCAACAGTTTTCACCTTCCTCGTCCGAATATATTTTGATTAAAATTGAGATTATAAATCACTTATCTTAACGGTTTATTACAACTCGGATAAACTAAAGTTCGTAGTGTTCTCAAACGCATTTAAAGTTCGTAGTGTTCTCAAACGCATTTAAAGTCCGATCCAAGCTATGGCATCGTATTTAATATATGAGAATTATCCATATAAATACTAAGATACCTTTAACACAATGCAAAATAATAAAATTTGATCGTTTAAGCAGGGTTCCAATGTAGTTTGTGGTATTCAAACGCACACGTTGGGCCTTAATACCAATTTAATTAATTTGGGGTGCTTAAATTTGTAATTTAGAGAACTGGCAGTACTAAAACAACTTTAACTTATAAGGGGGTTTAGCAAATTTATTTAAATTTTAAAATGTAAATTAAATTAGGGGAGGATATTATTAATTACGCTGGATTATATAGTAGGATTAAACATCAGCACTAAAAATTCATCTTTACTTATAATAATTTCATTAAATTCTGAAATGATATTTAAAAACTGTATAGCATATATCTGAGATCAGACTGATAGTATCTCCAATGGCGATTCTAATTTTAAGCACAAGCATAACCAGTGCATTTGATCTAAGCTTTAAAACTCCTAAGTGTGTGTCTAAACGAAATATGGGCGAATTAATTCCCTAATTTTCCGGCGCAAATAAAAATATAAATTTTTGAATGTGAGAAATTGATTGGTAAGTCGTGTTTTATCGAAGAGGCACTAAAACCAGCTGTTTACAGGCGAATTACTACGCTCTTCCCAATCTTCAATAGCTTCAGAGTCCGCCTGGAAATGGTCCACTTGTTTTCTGTGATCGTCACCAATGATTAAACTTTCACTCCAATCGTTGTTGAAATGCATGTTCTTCGGTTCATATCCTAGTATGGTGTTCGACATAAAACTTGGAATATCATCAATAACATCAGCGTGAGATTCGAGCTTGTTCATCTCTGTAAATTAGTAGATTCGATAACAAATAATTTTCAACCGTTTAAACCTCCAGGAGGAGGAGGAGGAGGATAGTTCACATGCAGGAAATTCTTACAATGACCTTGTTCGTAACAGTAATCCCTTAGGTCGTACAATAAATCGTTGATGAAGACATTTGGACCAAACTAAAAAGCGAATAACTACACTGTTGATGATAGAGTGTACACACGTGCGGTCTCGCCCAATGTTTGCACTCAACGCAAGAGTTGTTCTTCAAGTATGCCATAATTTCCGGACTTGCTTCAATTTCCATAGCAATCCATGTTAATGCCTTTATTTAATACGAACGAATAATTAATAAATACGAGCAATTTAACTGAAAATATACCAAACATGGGATGCATTCATTTTTTTCCTTTAATTTCACAACTTGGAAACGGTGATTTGTCGGTAGGAATAACAAATACTTACTGGTTTTGTTTTTGCATACAGCGAGCCTCAGACAATCCACCGTTCTGAATGGTAGCATGTTCACAAGTTCTTCTGCGTTATTCGATCCCATATTTTGCCAATATTTCTATTAAATAGGGGTAGTCCATTGAGGAAAAATAAATGAAAATACCATTCCCTCGAATTTCAGTAGTTTATCTTGGAATATCATAATCTTAACCCCGAGATGAAATGCAAGTTCTTTTTCAATCTTCAACTGTCAACAATGATGAGTGGTCAAATTCATGAAAACGCTAACAAAATGATACGTGATCAATGAGATCTCTATCAATGCTGTTGACTTTTGATAGCAGTAACGTGTAGAAGTAGACCAAACCTAAAAAGCATCAAAAGTGAGCATTTGCCGAGTATACCAAAAATAAAGCATTTCATTTCTTGCTACGCAATGTTGTTATATCTGCAACGACGGTTTTATAGAATTTGGTATCACTAAATATTGTTCCACACAATATTAATTTTAATGGCCTTAAAATTTCACTTTATTCGTACGTGCTCACCATAGTCATCAAACCGTAATTATAAAGTTTTAATTTCTTTGTTTTAAACACGTACATGAAAAACAGTTGGCTATCGTACGATAACCATAAATTATCTCGTTTAAATGTTGTTAGTCGTACTTTGTCATAGATAATTTTAAATACAGATAGTTTCGTTTGATTGTTAGATAAACGTTTATTAAACAACAATAGATTTATTGTTGTTATTAGGCAGTGGCTATTCTCACGGACAAAATTAATCCAAAACGGCATGCACGCTTGCGCGGTCGCCATTTTTAATCTCATCAACCCCTATTTCTAGAAAGGATACAAGGTTCAGATTTCAGAATCA
>JAOPJI010074511.1:0-10141 GCA_027122695.1 Merluccius productus | reverse complement strand
ATTGATTCTTTCAATTAGCACCTATATTTAATTCTGCATTGAGTCATTACCGTTTCAATTTCCTCTATTGTAGCGAAGGAAATAATAGCTGTAGACTGGTGTCTCCATATCATCAAACAAAATTCATTCATAGTGGAGGGCAAAGGTGCCTATCAATGTTTGTAAGGTTGTCAAAAGGGACGGTTCTATGCGTATTACCTGCCCAACAATCATATACGGCGTTGACGTGGTCTAAATCATCATCATCATCATCCAATGATTACTCGCGTGATTAATATATAACTTGAATGTATGAGGCGTTTATGTAACTTTTGGAACCGGGCGATACATTTAGGTAGACTTTATTGTGGGTGTCTAACAACACCAATCAAAGTTATACTGCCAATTATTCGTCCATAATTTGGTTTACAAGGTATGGCGTCACCATAACGATCTTGATTTTTTTCGCCCCGTGCAAATACATACTTGGAGTCGTTGTCGTCACAAATGATATTTAATTTCTAGAACTGGTGTCAGTTGACTTTCTGTTGTTGGGTGGAATACCTCAAAAAACTCGTCCCACAACTGTTTTTTTTCAAGATAAAGGTAAATTTTACTCAATCTAAGTACATCTTCTTCCATTTTACAAAGGTTTAATATGGGCAATATTGGGTCGATTAATGGTTGCTACTGAACTGGTAGTGGACGATTCAAATTGTTGACTGGATAGCACTTGTAAAACTGACATAAAATAATATTATATTAATATTTTATTTTTCATCGCATTTAACTCAAATAACGCTAAAAACTGTACAATATGGAACTCGAGTCATTCTTCCGAAAAATGACCTGTTTGTACTCTATTATATTTTCTGGTGCAATACTGCATAAATACTTTGATACCATCAAAATAGCCTAACTTGTTAGTTTTCCGCTAATATCAGTAGTGCTGGATAGCTTAATTACTGCACTGTGATAAATAAGCTGTGTTTGGCTTGGAAACAAAATAGTCGTACATGCCAATTTGTAAAATATATATGTAGCTTAGTGGAATTAGTTTTGGTGGTCAAAATGCCAGCTTATGACGAGAGCTGCACAAATAACCCATTCATTTGTCGGCTAATCCATTCATTGTATACAATCCTTGCCAACATTTGTCATCACCACTAACTTCCAATCGCGCATACTATTGACTTGATAGAAAATACAACATTGAGTATTTTTACATTATTAAACTCGCGCAGAAAAATATAGTTATATGTTAACTCCAATGGAAAATACGGTACATAGTGAAGAGTTGTCGCAGAAAATGTAGGCTTGACATTAACTTAACAACAACATAATATTGCTAAGAAAATGTTGAGTGGGCCAAACTTCAAGCAGAACCCTTTCGTGTCGCACACTGGATTATTATCCACTTTTACATTGCAAACGCTTTTAATTATTTTGTGGATCCAATACTGTCCATAGTCAAAGAGACTCAATACAAAACTAGATAATCATGATATTTCCGAAATATCAAATACTTCGTGTGTCCAATAGAATAATAGAATTAGCTCAATCAAGTGCTATTCATAATGGTTCGGTGGCAGTCAAACTTCACAATTTTTTTTGTTTGGCTGTGTTTTATAAGTGGTTCCTTTAACGTGCTGCAATTTTTCGATGTTAAAAACGCCATTACTATTGCCAAACCAACCGATGCATCAGATTTTGGTGTCTCTGTCTCATTCACCAATCAACAGTACATTTCTCGAAACTTTGACATTATTGACGTGTATTATAGAACCATATTAATTTCTGATCCCTCCACCCAAAAAGGTTCGGTCTATGAATACAATCTCAAAACTAAAACTCAAGTGGACAAAAAAGATGGTATAATTCAATAGGACTATTTAGCTTACATTCACGCTTTGTAGGAGTGGATTCGAAAGACTTTGGGTATACTCTTGCAGGGAACAGTGACAGATCGATACATTATGTAACTATTCATTTGGGAATGAGGACGCTGATTTACTAACCATGCAGATTTGGTCCCCACATGATGTAGAATTTAATAAGTACTATGTACGTACCGCCTCCACAAAAGGAATTGAAGCCAAGTCCTATGTAGAAGACATTAAACGTACCAACTCTGCCGATTTCGGCTGAAACATTGATTCTAGAAACTGACAACATTCGAATGAGTGGTTACCAAGCCAAGTTGTTGGACAACAACCACATAATATTCAGCAATCCTGCGTACTCCTGGCTAAATGGTTTTCACCTGGAGTTAAATCACTATTGACTGCTTTTAGGGGGTCTTTCTGTGCTTAATATAAATGGAAACAAAGTGCTGTCAACTATGACCAAGCAGACTAACGTGAACGATCCGATAAGACCCAAAGTTGGTATGTAGTTTAGAAATCTAAACAAGTTTCTTTTTATTATATATCGATATATATTGCCACAGTGTTTATTGGAATATTGTTGAAACCTTGTTTAGGAACTCAATTTCAAGTCTACAAGTGCACTATCGCTGGAGCAGAGAAAACTGGTAAATTGTTAAGTCGTTGAGGAATTAGGTAAACCTTAAAATTACCTCAGGCGTGGTCGCCAACTCCGTCATTGGAAGAAAATGGGATGGGGAGCTATTTTTTTTTCTGCTGGACAATAGTCGTCGTAAAATTTCTCCAGAATTTACCATGAAGGGAAACGTACATGAAGCACAGTCATGGTATCGTAATCCACGTTTAGTTTGGACATGGATACGCACTAGCTTTTACTGCGATCGAGAGACCGAGCAAGCCAGAGTAACAACCAACTGTATAACACGACGTCAAAGTGGACTTTTAGATTCCTAGCTGTTATTGTGGGGTCTCCATTCGACAACACCATAAGCACCAATGCTGGGTCTGTTTCGTTGAGTTTGTTAAGGAGAAACCAGGTCAGTTCGAGGTTGGTTGGTAGGTGAACTAAATTCGGTGTAGACGGACAAAATAGTCCCGCAGTACAAAACCACCACACTCCACGGTCTACCAAACTCTATGTTTGGTTTGTTCATCCATAGACTCATGGACATCGATAAAAATGGTCTTGACGGTACAACGCAGACCTGTTCAATTTGGACTCATTTCAACTTTGTTAGATTTCGCAGTTGCGGCCCCCTACGAGAAAAGCGGCGCTCTCCATATTTACTATCACCAAGACGGTGGTTTCGATCAAAATCTGAAGAGCGTCATCTACCAAAACACACTCTCCAGTTCAGAGGCTGAGTTGTTTGGCATATCTGTCGATATCTTTGATTACAACGGTGATGAAAAACTAGGTACTTGTTAGCATTGACCTACCACGCTAATTAATACCTGAAGATTTGCTTGTTGGAGGAATCGGAGCGGTGTCAGTTATTTCCAGCCATAACTATGCCGAGTTGGAGTACTCCCAAAAGTTGTCCAAGGAACACATCGTCTATCCTCAAACAGGTGCTACTTTGACCGTTCAGCAACGAAAGTTATTTTTTAATGTGATACTTAATTTAACTAAACTTGAAGGGTGAGTTTCGAAGTGTGCTATAAAATTACCAAAGGTTCCATTATGTCTGCGAGTAATGTGACTTTTTAAATTGCACGACCTGCTATGTGACGTGTTAAGGTTTTTACCTGGAGGTCAAACTCACAACACCAGTAGAAGAAACTTACATCAATGCAGAATATATGGAGTTGTTTGATGTGGGAAGCTTTGTCGACTCAAAGCTTGTCAAACTAAAAGCTAACTTCGTATACCCTAGGCGCGAAACTGAATGCACTACAATTGATTATGTGGTGGTAATGATCAACATTGATAAATATTTCAGTTTTCCATTGAATCATTATTTTTGCCCGTTCTTCACGTGTTCCATTCACATAGGGAAATATCAAGCAAATTGGAGTGGAACTCAATTTCGTCACAAAGATGGTGCCAATGAGCTCTAATACTGTGTTCAACATGGAAACTTTGCCTCCCATAAAGTCCACAGTAAGCTACTTTATTTTATTCGAGTAAACAATGATGTGTCTATAAAGGTCACTATTGACGAAGTTTGCACCGAAAATTGCTTCCCAGACTTGCAACTTGCTCTAAAGAGAGGCCTTCAGACAACGTAACTTTTTTCAAGTTGGATTTCGAAATTCTTGTTCATGATACAGGAGAGCAATCACCGAAACAGACACCTTCAGTGTGGTATTCGACATCACCAATAATGTTAGAAATAACAAGAATATCACCGTCCACATAACCAACGCTGAAGATTTCATTATTATCGGCGTACTTTAATTTTGTCCTCATTATTCTCCTACTAAGTTTGTTTAGACCAACAATGTCAACTACCACAAGGAAGACCGTGAAACTGGCGATGTCACTATTTTCGTGTCAAGCTACATGAAAGTGAATCAAGTGGTAGGACTTTTACAAATGCATGCATGTGTTGTAATACGCCACCATATAGTTAAACTTTACGGTATATTTCCAACCCAGTCACAAAAAAACATCGAGGAAAAACACCTACTTGTTCGATTTCAAAGTCCAAAGGTTTTTCACAAAAATGTCAACAATTACCAAACGATTCGCATAGTGATTTCTTGGATGCTGATATGACCAACAACAACGTGCAACTCCCCATCAAATTTAAGAAGGAAACCCTGTTGAATATAGAGTCGTAATTGATGCACAATTAAATGACTAACACTAGTGTTGTTATTCACCAAGATTTCCCAACACAAGATCTGTTATATTCAACGAATTTTACGACATCAGCATCGATGAAATAAGGAATCCACTTCAAAAGATACACGAATCAGTGTACACCTTCAAAAACACCTTTGCTGTAATAAGCCGCCCACATTACATCATATATTATACAGGTAAAATTGTAGGTGAAAAATTACGGCTATCACGATTCCAACAGTGGTTTGGTTGAAGTAGTGATCCCAGTAGCTCACAAAGGCTATCAATTTGTGTATATCAAAGGATACCGTGTAAGTGGCATGTACAAAGATATTTTTCATGTGGAAATGTAGGAGGATCATGAAATCATCAAATGCACCGACTTCAACAAATTAGACACAGCAGTAACTCAATACGCGCTCATTGCAACTAATGCACTTCTCCTGTAGCTTCTGTTCGACTACCAAAAAACAATAAGAGATTCCACAAATTTGACCCATAAAACCAGTGTACTTTAACCCTCTATCCAAGCCACAATACTTTTAACAAACTTTAGGAATGTCCGATTGGAGGTTGTCTAAAAATCACTTGCGAATTTGACACAATCGAAGTAAACAACCAAATAGACTTCAACATTACAGTCATATTTTTGACAAATTCCATTCTAAAAGTGATTGCAGTTACAACAACCACTCCTTCTATATCATTGCACATATAGTCACGATTCTTGAAAGATTCAGGTGACACCTTCAAACTGAGAACCAAACTCATTGTGGACCGTAGTTCTGAATACACCATGCATGCTACCGAATACATCGATGTAAGACGCGTTGTTGTGGTCCGCGTCCCTCTCTAACCCGTTCCGTTTCTAGACCGAAATTAACATCCAGCATCTGTCGGCGGTCAGTGTCAGCAACAGAATAGCCACCGTACCCAAGTGGGTCTACACTATCACTGCGATTGCTGCCAGTTTGCTGATAGTTTTGGCTGCTTTCTTGCTCTTTAGGGTTCGTTGTGAACTTTCGACTTTTGTCTCAGCTTGTTTTAGGCGGGACTTCTGTCGAGGAATTTTGTGCTCGAGAAAGTCGACTAGACTGCCTACGTTGATTTTGACTTGTTTGATTTTGTTGCTGGAACAACGTTAGTTCAATTTTGTGTCTTATTGTGCCGTTTTAGTTTTCACTCGCTTAGGTCAGCATGACGTATTGAATTTATTTAAAAACTCAAATTTGTCATTGGGTGAAATAATAAAAACGTACTTATCCAATTGATTCACAACCGTAATTATTAAGTGTTGTGCTATAAATAAAAAGCAGTGTTGGTTCATCAATCGAATGGTCCTCCCCTAAGTTTTCCGGGTGGGTGAAAACTACTCAAACTCTTCCATTTGGAGCTACTACGTCTTTAACCTACGTCTTCAACTGTATGCGCAGGCGCCACTAATCTACTTATTCGTGCACCCCGCGTTTGTGCATACACATGCCCATAAAATTGCGACATTCATGCAAAATTAAAATCGCAGCTTTCACGTTCTCGCGAGGCACCCAAAGTGAGACAGCCATAAGTCACCATAAGACGTGCGCGCGTCAGTTACGTCACATTTAGACCGCTCTGTGATTTCCTAAAATACACCCACTACAAAGGTACAATCACCAGTCGTACAACCCTTCAACTATTTCGTCGCAAAAATGTGTTGCAATAATTGACACATGCGCGATGATTTTGCAAAGATCATCGAAAGTTGCTCAATAGGCCCCCGACGACAACATTGAATGCATTCACTTGGTTAGATTAGGCACAAAATGTTATGTGTTACTGTAACCATGGATTCGAGCCGCAGTTTCTGGTTAAAGGGCGGTGCTGCCATACCACCGACTGCTAGGCTTGCAGTAGGCGGATTATGACCTTATAATCCTCACTGTTACAGTTACGATATACACAAAAGTGACACAAAGTTATTGACGGGTGTGCGCGATTTTAGGCAACACGTCAGTTGAACGCCAACGCCCAAAATTGCACACAAACCACACAAAAATGAGACTTATTTGTCAAATAAATCCTTGAGCTTATGTGCTAATCCGTCACCAATAAACTTTGCAATCCACTAAATCCGTTAATTTGATTTTTAATCAGCTTGATCAATTAAATTTCATTTAAACTGTTTATAATTTGAAAAAACAATGCGATTTTGTTGTTTAGCTTAACCACCCATTTAACACGCTTCGGCCGAGAAGGAATGGACATCCTCCATAAATTCTAACACCAATTGATAGAAAAGTGCGATTCAACAATAACCCTTGATTGATGCATAGGTTTGATTAATAGACATCGTCGTCGGAGTCGAATAGCGACACTAAATGAAATGGTCGAACATGACCAAACACCACTTCTTTTATAAGTGCCCACGCATATCTCTAGGCAGGACTTTTACACCTTCTTCCGCGTCACCTCCGTCTGTGTGCTATAGTACGGCACTTCACACAGTCGATCCTCTACTCATTCCCACCTTTATTTAGAGTGCACAATGCCCGGAAGATTAATAAGTAAACTTGCACCGACCTTGTCGGCGATAAGCGATGTTATCAAAACCAACAAAATTCTATTATTTTCCAAGACATTTTGCCCGTATTGTGGAGAAGTAAGTGACTCTGATCCAATTAGGACAATGCAAATGTGTAACTGTTGGCTAATATGTGTGTGTATGTGTAATAGACAAAAAAGTTGCTGGACTCTCTGAAAAAGGAATATTCACACATCGAACTCGACTCGATAGGTAACAACTGAGTTGATTGCTCAAAAATGCACAATTTCCCCTGTTGATGTTTATAAAGAAAGCGGGAGTCGAATTCAGACCACTCTATTCAATATCACGGGACAACGAACTGTGCCTAGCATATTCTTCAACGGCTTACACCTTGGAGGCTATACCGACTTGAAACAATGTCACGATACCAACCAACTGGAAGTATTTGAAAAGAACGCCCAAGAAATCCAACAGTTGCGTGACAACAAGGACCACTCCTTTGATTACGATTTGGCTGTTGTTGGTGGCGGTTCAGGTGGATTGGCATGTGCCAAACGAGCTGCTTCGCTAGGAGCACGAGTGGCCATATTCGACTATGTCAAGCCCACTCCAGTAGGCACCAAGTGGGGTCTGGGAGGGACATGTGTCAATGTTGGGTGCATTCCCAAAAAACTCTTCCATCGAGCCGCAATAGTTGGTGAAACAATTCACGAATCGCCATCGTTTGGTTGGAAAGAACCTCCCAATCCTGGTCATGATTGGCCAACACTAGTGTCCAACGTTCAGAGCCACATCAAATCAACCAACTACAAATATCGAGTCTCCATGCGAGCCGAGAAAATCACCTACCTCAACGCCCATGCCACCTTGCTTGATAGACACACCTTGGTTGGCACAGATGGGACAGGCAAAGACACTCGGGTGACGTCGAAATTTGTTGTGCTTGCTACTGGTGAACGTCCCACCTACCCTAATAAAGAAGGTGACAAGGAATGCTGCATCACAAGTGACGACATATTTTCGCTGCCGTACCCGCCTGGAAAGACGTTGGTTGTCGGTGCGTCCTATGTGGCTTTGGAGTGTGCTGGATTTTTACATGGGTTCGGCTATGACACCACCGTCATGGTGAGATCTATATTTCTAAGAGGCTTCGATCAGCAAATGGCCAATAAGATTGGCGACTTTATGGAGGATCGTGGCATCAAATTCCTCAAAGAGTGTGTCCCCGAAAAGGTTAGTTGGTGGGTTGGTGGCATTCTTCCTATACCTTTCTAGTTCACCCAAGTAACTCCAGTGGACCACGAAAACAACAAGCCTGGTCTCGTGGACGTTCACTACAAAGATTCTCAAGGCAATCTACACAACGACCAATTCAACACTGTTTTGCTAGCCATTGGTAGGCACACTGTGGTCAAAGAGACAAACGCCCACAGTCTGGGTGTGCAACTTGATTCGAAGTGACTATACACTTGTTGTTACGCGTGTCTATCCACTTCACTTATATTATGCTGTTATTTCTTAATCGAACGTTAGTGCGGACTCACATTGATGTTGGTGGTTTTAGATCCCGCGTTGTTGGAATTGGCGGCACCGAAATGACGCACGTCAGCAACATCTTTGCCATCGGAGACATCCTCGCCGACAAACCACAACTCACTCCCATGGCTATTCAATCAGGCAAACTACTCGCCAACCGTCTCTTCGGCGCTGACATGTATGACAAAGTATGTGCATCTCATTCGAGTGGCCATGTCGACTAACTACTGGGTGACATAGTGTGATTACTCGAACGTTGCTACGACTGTGTTCACGCCATTAGAGTACGGCTGCATAGGGTATTCTGAGGAGGACGCCATCAACAAGTTTGGCGATGACGTCAACGTCTACCACAACTACATCCACTACTTGGAGAGCGCCATCGTAGAATCGACCAAACCTTCCGATTACTACGCAAAGTTGATCACTCGGCCATCTTTAAATGTAATTCATTCTTTTTTTAATGTTGTTGTATTTAAATAATTTATCTGCTACAATCTCGTTGTAATTGCATCTGTGTTGTGTGACTTACACCTTGTTTTGCAGGACAAAGTAATAGGATTCCATGTGCTCTCGCCGAACGCTGGAGAAATTACGCAAGGATTCGCACTTGGCTTCAGAATGGGGGCTACAATGAAAGACTTTAGCAGTATCATCGGCATCCACCCGACCTGCGCGGAAGTGCTCACAACGCTAACTGCGTCCAAAAAGGACAACGCTACGATTGAAGCCTCGGGGTGCTGAGGTTAAGCTGCTGATAAGGCCATGTCTCATTAGATATAATAAATTCGATTTCACAACCAAGTCAACAACTGCTGCCATAGTGTTGATTTAAAAACTCTCTCTCAAACATGACCACCAATGAGACATCGCCAACCTCAGCAGCTCAAACGCCACAGCGTCGACTAAACCAACTAATAAAGTTCTCTTTATTCATGACGACTCAATGTCAAACCAACAATGGTCCGTTGAGTCTAAACTCAGTTGGTCCAAATTGACCACCAGTAGATTTGATGTTAATTTTATTCTTTTAACTTGTTGGAATTTTTGTTATGCGTGTATAAATGCAAAGTCTTTGTGGTGGGTTTGAGCAACTCAAAATTGACAGTCTTTATCAACTTCCGTATACTATGGATAACAGCGCATGTGTATAGAATCTATACACATGCACTTTCGTTCGTGAAAATTTCGTTCGTTCGTGTTCGTGCGCGTATTTAGCGCAAAAAAATTTTTTTTTCGTGTTTCGTTCGTGATCGTGTTTTTTGTTTCTTATATTTTCGTGTTTCGTTCGTGTTCGTGTCACTTTTTTTAAACTTTTCGTGTTTCGTTCGTGTTCTGATTTTTTTAAAATGTTTTTAATTTGTTTCTTTTAATTATTTTAATATAACTATATGTATTCTTCAAAAATGATTGTAACTATATAAT
>JAOPJI010074492.1:0-10142 GCA_027122695.1 Merluccius productus | reverse complement strand
ACACTTATGAAACGAAACGAACCTTATTATAGGGGATTAAATTGTTCAATAAATTGCGTTTTCCTCCAAATTCTTTCGATACAAATTCTTTATATTTATCCAATAATTTTATAACATTTTTTTATGTAAGTTTATAGAAAAAAAATGTGGGGTTATTTTCACCCCAAGTTCGTTGGAGGGTAGTCGTTTTTGTTTCAATTAGAGGGTTAACGACTGAGTCTCGTATCTTTTCATTGCCGTATCTACTACATATATAAAAGAGTAGTGTCCGTCTGTACACACCAGTACGCATGTGCACACTCTGTTCTCAATATGTAAGCGTTTTTAGTGTGTGTAAATTATATGGGTAAAAAGAACTCTTAACAACGCACTTGATGAGCTACTTAGAAATTTTACAGCACTTTTATTTTCAGAGATATGAAGCATTTAAAATCGAGATTCGGATTAAAATGGAGATTAACCTAATTTTTCATGATTCTCGCCCAAAAATTCCATTATTTTCCAACTGAAATATGAGTTTTAACCTAATTAATATATTTACACTGTTTTGATGAATTGCTCGTTGTGTATTATAAGTTTTGAATATATTTAAGCGCTATTGAATAAGTTTCTGCTTTCATTTTCAAAATCAACCAACTAATTGAAAAATTAATTTAACTGTAACTGGGCAACGCCAGTGATTCGCGCTAGTTATATATATAGTAGATAATTCAGTAATGAGAAGAATTAAACGCACGCAAATTAAATTAACTACCTAATTCAATCAATGGTTTAAGTACACGAAAAAACACGAGTCCACCATAGAGAAAACGTACAGAAACACTGTTGGTCTGCAAAAATGGAGTTGTGTGTATAGATGAATTAAGGAAGCAGCAGGCATTTATTTGTTCAGTTTGACAATATTCTTGCTCTATCGACTTAAGTCAACGTAAACAAGACATAAACGCACCTTTTCGACCGTGGAGTCGATGGAGAGACGTTCGGCGGCAAGGAGTAAATGTTTCAGCTCAATATCACTGAAGTCGTTGGGAAGATTGAGCTCGAAAAGCATGGGGGAATTTTTGAATTTTCTTCGCAGAATTTACAAATATTGTTAGTGGAATGAGACACATACAAAAGTTTTTGGAAAAAGTGATCGTAGAGCTCTTGACGATACGCGGAGGTTTGAGCGAAGCGTTCCAATTCCGCTTTAGCGCACTCAGAGTCTAGGTTTAGAAAAGTTATTTAAATTAGGCCAATAGCAATCATTGATAGATCCAAACAAAACGTACCAATGATGCCGAACATGCTTTTACTAAAGTCTTTCAAATGTTTGTTGCAAGCCCCCATAAGTCTAGATACTCAGGTTGACATTTAGGCAACACACCACTAGTTGTTACATGTCCAGTGCTTTGATCTCGTTGCACACTCCGAGGTTGTTTGGGGAAATTTCAAGGCATTTGTTTAGATACTTCCTCGATTTGTCAAAGTCTGCTGCGGCTTTATACACCTAGTCAATGTTGGTCGAGCATCCATCTGACACTTGTGTGAGTACTTGGCCGAGTCGGAAGTTGGCCTTCAAATTATTGGGTTCCATGTTGAGGACCTATAAAGTGGGGTAAAAAGAAAAATCCACATGCTTGCTAAGTTTCTCGTAGGAATAAACATGAAAGCTAATTGACAAGAACCATCAGAGTACCTTGTGGCACATATCAATGGCGTGAGTGTGCTTTTTCAAGTTGATACAACAAAGAGACACGTTCAAGAAAATTCGCTTGCACAACTCATTCATGGTGTCCTCGTCATCGTTGTCAGCTAGACTGCAGGTTTCAGTGAGACGCAGTGCTTTGCCGTAGCATCTGATGGCAGCTTTGGGGTTTTGATTTTTGAAGTGATCGTTGCCTTCCTACATTATCAATTGAACGCTCAGTAGCAACAATTTCATGTGTGATTCGGTCAATCAAAATATCGGCAACGTACAAGGATAAGTGAGTTGGCCACATGAACAATATCCCTAATGGACAGCGAACTTTGATCTGAACACTCGTCACTCTAGTCACATAGATAGCGCACAAAAATGAACGCTAACTCAAACCTGCTCCATGGTTTTGGTGTACTCAATCAGCGAGGTTCTATCGATGAAGCCCAGCATTTCCACTTCAAACAGAACTACGAATAATTTCTGTGGCAACGACCTAAAATAATAAAAAAATCACTGTGGGAATGAGGCGGTATCCTGGGTGGACAACCAAAACTGCCATAAGCGTAATTTGGAGTGACCAAAAATTGGGCAGTCTCTCCTCTCAGCATAGTCTTCAATCCAATCAGCAGTCCTGGAATTCCATTTTCGTCCGAGCCCACTTTGATGAGGCAATGTTTTCCCCTCGAGATGGTCGAATCGAAGGGGTCGATTTCGTCGCGCAAAAACGCCGAATAATGAACTAACACACTCGCATGAGTGGCACACGCCAGTAAAGTATTACTTCGACAAAGAGCATTTGCTGGGCACACTCTTCCAGTGCCAGCTTTGATAATTTTCTTAAACACTCCTCTATCTCCGGATACATCGCTCATTCTCCCAATCATACTGTCGAAGTAGACCTTTTGCAAAGTAGACAATAAGAAATGGAACTGCCAAGCACTTTTTCATGTTGACAATGCTCCTCGTCTTCATTCTCATTCCAAGGGGCGGAGTCATCCAAGGTGTCGTCAGTGCTGTTCATGGGGAATTGTTTGTCCGTATTATTAGCGTCTAAAATGGCTTAGTAGCATCGACAGGTAAAAGCTACTTTCAAATTCAACAATTTTTCCTCCGTTGGGCAGTTCGCTGATGACTTTTTCAAATTTGGAATTGGAATTGTATCCCTTCATCAAATGGATTATTAAAGCGTATCTCGCCATTACAACAACACCGTCTCATTATAATTTAGGCCTTAAAAACTAGATAGCTCCAATATGTTTGCTAAGAAACCTTTATATTACATAGGTCGATTGTTATCATGTGTTACTTTACGACAATAACTACCATTACATCCCAAAAATAAATACGATTCACGAGAACAACCCTATTTTTGTCAGAATACTCTCGATCACAAAAAGCAACTACTACTACTAACAATCTACTGTACATGTGCCACTTAAACCACATTAAATGAGGTTGTTGATATTGAAATTTCTTAAATTTCGCATATTTCCGCGTTCCAATCAATCAGCTACATTCGCAACAAATATGGCGCTAGCTAGTTGATTGTCTGGGAAACTATGGGAAGTTTTACATTTTAAAACAACAAATGCCCAATACAACATAAAGGTTCAAAATACCAGGATATTGAGCTATTTCAGACAAAATTGCAGAATTAACAAAATAGTGGCCAGAACTTAACTCAACCCCATTTTAAAGAGCACTTGATCGTGTGTTGGTGAATGCAATAAATTCGATAGTATAAAATGGATAGCATGTTATATAATGGAGCATACTGATATCTCATCGAGGAGCAGATCGTCACCTTCGTTAAAGTCCAACGACTGCACAAACTCTTCCAGTGTCTTTTGCATAGTGTCCGTCATCTGAGCCAAAATTAGTCGATTTGACTTTGAATATCACTCGAAATCACCTTGAATCGCACAAACGTGTAGTCACTCACAAAATCTCAATATTGAGTGGGTGGTAGATCACGCGCTGCTCCAGTTTATCTCGTCCATACTTTGTCACAAGTTAAAGTTCGCGATTGCCTCTAAGGGTGATTATTTTTCGAGCCATTTTCATAGTTCGAAAAGAAATGAAGGCTTTTACGAATAATAACAACTATGCTCGTCCAACTTTAAACATTAGCGGTGTATTGGGGGTATTTAAGTAACATTGTGATATGAGGTGTTCCAGCACAACACTTACAGGCGTTTTTCAACCTTGCAAGTGGTTCGTCAAAAGATTCTTATGTGTGTGCGCTTGCGTGTTGGTGCAATTACAACCAACTACTCCACGTGCAAACATTACTGTCTGACGTCAGTCAACGCTAATTTAATACACATCAAAATGTATACGAGCGGCGCAAGTAACAAAAAGCTCCTCAATGAATTTGTATGCGTTTGATACTCATGCGCATGCGCGCATGAGTATCGCACCCTACACGTTCGTTTGAGTCAAGAACAGTTCAAGTAGATGTTGACTGTTAACGTAACACAAAAGCCACCGAGGCAACGCCAACACCAACTTTACAATCGTATTCATGGGTTCGTGTACACCCGGCGATCGTCGTACACAGCGTGAAGTTTTGGCCATGGGTAGAAGACCAGCTCGTTGGTAAGTTCATATTGTGTCGATAAACAAGAATGATTGAACAACCGCCGTTCTTAGTTATCGTTACTGCAAAAACAAGCCATATCCGAAATCTAGATTCTGTCGTGGTGTTCCAGGTGAATTTGCATAGACAACTGATAACAATTGTGTGTGTGTGTAGACCCAAAACTTCAAATCTATGATCTCGGTAGAAGAAAAGCAGGCGTAGAAGAATTTCCTCTTGCCATCCACATGATCAGTAAGGAACGCGAACAACTGAGCAGTGAAGCTCTCGAAGCTGCTCGTATTTGTTGCAACAAATACATGGTGAAGAAGTGTGGTAAGGAGGCATTCCACATTCGTATAAGAGTGCACCCGTTCCACGTTACTAGAATCAATAAAATGTTGTCGTGCGCCGGTGCTGATAGGTAACTGTGGCAATAGTTCTACTTTGACAGTTGGTGTTAGATTGCAAACCGGTATGAGAGGTGCTTTCGGTAAACCACAAGGAACCGTTGCCCGTGTGAGAATCGGTCAGATCCTCATCTCACTCAGGACCAGAGACCAAAACAAACTGCATGCCATTGAAGCCTTCAGAAGAGCCAAATTCAAGTTCCCCGGTCGTCAAGAAATCATCATCTCTCAATTCTGGGGTTTCACCTACATAAAGAGAGAGGAATTCGAACTTGCTATGGCTGAGGGTAGAGTTAGAAAGGACGGCATGTACGGTGACTTGGTCAAGAACAAGGGACCTCTCCAGTTGTGGAAACAACGTGTATTGAACGCCCAACAAGCCTAACCAATTTGCTACTCTTAGTTGTGTGGTAGTTGTTCTTTGTTACACGTGCTTAGTGTGTCTGGTGGTGGTTTTGTGCGCGCATTCTTTTGTGGGATAATTTGCATTAGTTACTGCGTTGATCGATTGGGGCAGATAACTCTTCACTTTCTGTGTTACTTATTCGCGCACTCGCTATTTGAATAACACAATTACTTCTAATCAAAGCCGGCAAATAAGTTGTATTTAAAAGGCGACTAGGAAACATCTACTATATATAAAGGCAGTGGTGGCTATTGGCACGGTAAAATTTAATCCTAAACGGCATGTACGCTTGCGCAATCTAATATTTTAATCACCCCAACACCTGTTTCTAGAAAAGCTACAGAGTTTAGATTTCAGAATCTGCCATATTTCATTATTTGTGGCCCATCGCTGTCGCTCTTAAGAGCTACAAATAATGAAATATAGGTAAAACTGGAGGACCAGGATTAAATTTTACCGTGCCAATAGCCACTTCCTTTATTTATTTTATTTATCTATTTAGTGGATAAAAGCATCTGTTTGCTCGTCAGTTGACAACCAATCGGCATTGTAAATAGACAAACCAAGTATAACTCCAAAATATGCAGTCACGCGCATCAATTTAAAAACATTGAACAATAGAACCCATCTTAAAAGAAAATACAAACATGACCGAATGTCTCATGGTGGTGAACACTGCAAGCATCGCCATACACTGATGTGGCCATCATCAGAGCCAGTGATGAACAAGCTTTCGGCCGCAGTGGTCACCTTAGTTACAGCGTTAATGTCCTGAGTGTGAGCCTATGAAAGATTGGTTGAAGAGATTCCACGCAAATGCATTACTTGGGGAACTTTGTGGAAGAGGTTTAATTGTCTATTTTCAGGCGAGAAGTCAAAGACGTTAATAGCGTTGTCACCTCCTACTGAAATGACGTGGAAGTTGTCCAGAAACCTTGATGATTCATATTGACACTCAACACTAACAATACCACCATATGAATGCATACATAATGTCATAAATGGGGTCGACGTGAGCATTGTCAAAGCAACAAACAAAGGAGCTGTGTTGGTTATTGTTGATGTCTAGTAGTTATGCATTTTAAGTTGTTGTTGTTGTTGTTTCCAATCAAATATTTATTTGTCTAATTAAACTCGTCAGTATAACTGTGGTATTATTCGAATTTAACGTTGGCATAAAAATGAATATTACAATTGTTGGCATTCGAAGAAGCATTGGCGCCGTCACCAAGCCCCTTGAATTTTGACACGTCCCACACAACAATGCGTAGATCAGCCCCGCAAGAAACTAGACCAGTTACATGAAAAATGTGCCAAAACCGCGTTGTACTTAAATAGTTTCCATCTGGGCTAAAATCAATGCTCCATACAGTATTGTTGTGGTGGTTGGTGAGTGTGTCCACTCGATACCTACCCTCAGTGACAACATTTAAGGTTACGCTCACCAACTACCTACCACTCATAATCATCGTCGTAGTTGGGCAGATAGATGTTGATTTTGCTGTCATAGCTGCAGGAGGCGAGCATCTACCACTGTTAAATTACAACGCTAACCGAGCATGTACCATTTTGTGGGGGTGAAATTTAATTTTTTTGACGTCAGCCTTGTGTTGATAGAGGGCGGACTCATTTTCAAAATATTTCTCCTGCTCCTCGACTAAGTACATTTAAATGATGATGCCGCCGCCGACAACTTGTTCGTTTACACTTCCATATCCAAACACTATGATCTCTAGAACAAGTGGCCAAATAGGGCTGTTCCGGGTGCCAACTCACACATTTGACTTCGTTTTCGTGGCCTTGTAGACACTCGACCAACACCAATTCGAATTCTAAAAGCACATTAACTCATCAATGAATCCTCAAGATAGGACTGTTCGGCGGTGTGGCAGTGGGCTTTATATTCCAAATGGAGACTTGTGAATCAAAACTACCAAACACGATGTACTTTTCGCACGGCGACGCAACAACTATCCAACATGAATATAACAAATTATTTCAATCGTTCACCTGATCTGATTGACTTTGTATGGACTTCTGAAACTTCAACCAAGCTTCTGTGCGACAAATAGGTCATATCGGCCGCCAGAAACCACACAACAACCTGGTTCTAATTGTAACACACATGCCACAACAACTATAGCTACTTTTCTATTGGCATCAGTGGAAATAATCGCGTTATATTTCCTCAAAAACTGCAAACTCCACACTTGATTTCGGTCTACGGACAACGCATGATTGAGATACTTTGAACAGGTTTTTACATTCGGCGTGATCTATTGACTCCGTGATGCAACTAACGCGTTGTACTGGACCATCCCCCCAATTGTGCATTTTACGTAAAACGTGCTTGTGCGCTTGCGCACTAAGTTTTTTCATCCCAATTTGTAGGTTTATTATCGGTAATTAGCTATGAATGATGCTGTAAACAATTTACATATATAATTTTAAATTTTTCCGTGGTTCAGTTATCACCAATTGACGATTAAATGATGTCCATGTCTTTAGTTTACTATTCCTGTGATGTGGCGACATCTAAGTCGTGTGCTAATTATAATTCATAATAGTTACATTATTCGAGTGTATAGTAATGCCAGGATTAATTTAATACAAGAAATAACTGATATTACAATTAAATTAAAAATCCATGTGTTGTACGCGTGTGCCGAAAAATAAGAGCCGTTTACTGTGACTTCAAAATTTGTAGAAAATGCAAAACGTTCAAATGTAAATTGGGTACACCAAATTTTAATAACTATTCATTAACCTTCTAAGTAAAATGGGGTGTATTTACACCCCAAGCGAGGTAAAACATCAATTTTCTAAGGAATATATAGACAATAATTTTTTAATATTTCACCTATTCTTTTTTATATTTATAAAGTACCAAAAACAATAATAAAAATTTATTTTTATTGGATAGAAAAAAAAATAATGCGAAAACACCCTCCAAGTAAAATTGGGGTGTAAATACACCCCAACTTTTTTTTCGATAAAACTATTTGGAATATTAAAATAATTGTTTCTGGAAAGTTTTAAAATTTTTTATCAATTCAATAAGTTATAAGATGGCAAACATTGTCAGTTATTCATATATACGCGTGCGCGAAGTGCAAATTTTGACGATGAGTTCTTCTGATTATAGCGGTAGTTGCTCTGATACCGATTCCTCAGATGGTGATTATACATATGATGACCCATCATCATCTGATAATTGTGAAGTGGATACAAATATTCCAGTTGATTCTCTGCTTGATAAAAATGGAACACTCTGGTCAGTTGACAAACCCTTTACTTCAAAAACAACTGCTGAAAATATAATGAACAGTCGCCCTGGTGTTTCACCATTTGTTTCACAAAATGTAAACAATATTGTTGATACGTTCAAAGTATTTTTCAATCATACAATGTACGAAGTGATTTTAAAATACACCAATGAATATGGAAGAAGAATTTTTCAACATACCTGGAAGGAGCTGGATGAGAAAGAGCTTGATGGATTTATTGGTTGCCTGTTACTTATGGGAATTCATCGAGATAACCATGAGCCAGTTAAAGAATTGTTTGGACTGGATGAAGGTAGAAAAATCTACCGTGATTTGTTTTCATTGAACAGATTCCGACAAATTATGAGAGCTCTTCATTTTGATGACGTTGAAACAAGGGAAGAAAGAAAAGCATCCGACAAATTTTGTCATATACGTGAGGTATGGAATATCTGGTCTGACTTACTTACCCGCGGTCTTCGTCCCTTTGAAGATCTATGCATTGATGAGCAACTTGTTGCATTCCGAGGTCGCTGTAGATTCAAGCAGTATATGCCGATGAAGCCTGCCAAATATGGAATAAAGTTTTTCCTGATAGTAGATCCAAAATCAACCTATGTTTGCAATTTGGATGTCTATCTGGGCAAGAGGAGTCACGACGCTTCAAGAGCTGTAAATGTCGGGGAAAACATTGTTTTAAAATTAGCCCAACCGTTCGAATATTCTGGCAGAAATTTGGTCACTGACAATTTTTTTACGTCAATTAACTTGGCGGATGAATTGATGAAAAAGAAACTCACAATTATTGGGACAATGCGTTCTAATAAGAGGGAGATTCCACCTTATTTACGTCCTAATAAATCAAGTCCTCTCAACTCATCTTTGTTTGTTTTTAATCGTAAAAACATGATACTACGATATCTGCCAAGAAAAAACAAGCCTGTTTATATGCTTTGCTCCGCTTCAAACAACATTCATGTTGCAACAGAGGCACCATATAAACCTGATGTTATAATGCATTATAACTCTGCTAAAGGAGGCGTTGACACAATTGCCAGATTGTTGGCATCATTAAGTGTTAGAAGAATTAATCGTCGTTGGCCTCTAATCGTTTTTTTCAACATGATTGACATTTCATTTGTCAATGCTTTTTGCATTTACAAGGAACTATTCTCTTCGAATCGTTTAGTGAGAAGAGATTTCCTTAAAATGATGGCAGAAGAATTAACTAGACCATTAATTCTCCAAAAAGCCCATACTACTGAAGTCCAAAGAGTTGGTATGACGAGAGAGCCAAGTAACTACAGAAGATGTAGATTCTGTGACAGAAAAAGAGACATTAAGACAACGATAAAATGTGATGTTTGTTCTTTCGCTTGTTGTAAAAAGCACGCAAAATACATATGTAACAGTTGTTGTAATAATTAGCATGTTTTTTTATCTTTGACGATATGGTGTGTTTTTATGCATATAGAAATAAGCTAAATGTAAATTAATGTTCCTTCGGTGATTTAAAAATAACATTTAGTGGGAAAAAGACTAAAATATGATTAGAAACGGAGTATAAGGTTATTTGTTTGTTTGTGGCGCATGCGCGTGGTGATATTAACAGTAGTTTTTGTTCAATTTCTAAAAATGTTGTCGATAAAATTTTGTTTAATTACGTTGAATTATTTATTTTAATATTTTGCATAATATTATCAAAAAAAAATGTGGGGTGTATTTACGGCTATTGTATACCCCGTGGCTCCCCCAAAATAGCTTTATTGCGTGCGTTGTTTTCTACGAAAATAGTACGGAA